>CANUEY010237558.1:0-26486 GCA_948099555.1 Croton setiger
AAATCAATTTGGCAATTTTTAAAACTTAAAAATTTTTGTTATTTATTTGGGTAAAAAGTATCAATGGGCTTAAAATTAATTAAAAACCACCAAAAATTTTATAAATCCAATTAAAAAAAAAAAAAAAAAAAAAAAAAAAAAAAAAAAGTTAAATCAGGATCTACCAAATTAACCATTTTCACATGGAAAAGAAAGCGTGATCTGTTTATATTTCATTAAATGAGAAGTTTGGGACTTGATATAGACTTATCTAGAATAGCTGGTTTTATTCCTTTTAAATGATTCTTATAACAGAAAAAAAAAATCTAGAAACATCCAATTTTGGAGGGAAGTGATAGTACCTTCAGTATTCGGGGAATGTCCTTGACAGACTTTAGTGTTTCGTGCAGGGACATTGTCAGTTCTTCAGAACACAAAAAGAATGATATCTTGGTCTTGATAAGGAATATGAGATTTTAGAATTACTACTACAAAGTTCATTGACTTAGTAATGCAATTGATAATTTCCTGACGAAAATTTAATGTCATTCAAAATATTCATCAGTAGATAATAACAAAAATTTTAGTGGATTCTACATTTTCAGCAGGAGCAACCAGCGAAACACATTTCACTGTTGCATCAGCCTATTCATCTTTTTTTCTTTTTTTTCTTTTGCTTTAACCATAAACAAGCTGTAATTCATGTAAAAGGATAAGCAGTCTCTTCATGCTTGATATTAAAAGGATACAACATTGAGACGGCTATTCAATCTTTCCAGTTCCAATATGGGCCTCAGGAACCAACTTCTATAAGCCAGGAAAAATAAATATATCAAGTTCCAGAGATAAAGATAATGTCCGATCAAATAACAATTAATATCCAAAAACAATTACCTTAAAAGACGTTGACCCATTGGTGTCACACACTGATTAAGGCAATTATGTTTAGTCCAATGATAACTGCTAAACCCTAAACCCTAAACAGAAAATTATATTTCTACAAACCTTATTCATCATGCCAAACACAGAGAACCTGCATGTCAAGTAATGATTAGAGTTCTTTCCCAGAAGAAAATATGGAAAGAAATACAAACTTACCCTTCTTTTGATCTACCAATGCCCATATGGCTTGGATGTTTATCTATTTGAAAAATCTGCAATGCCTCGTGAGCTGCCGCATCAAGTTTGAGAAATTGGTTTCTGTCTTTAGATTTAAGGAATAAAATGCTGTCCAAATTTATTTTCTAGGAACAAGTTAAAATATCACATTTGTCAAACAAAATGTAAGTCCATAGATGAGAAGATACAATGAAATTTTCGTAACAGCATCAATTGTGATTGATGCATTCCCAGATTCCTTTTGCTCAAGTGTATCCACGATTCTTTCGCTCTCTAATATGGCAAGAAGGCCACCACTTGCCCGAACTTGAATTTCACTTCCCATGTCCATCATAGAACTCAGCTAGCACAATGAAATAGATAGTGAAAACTGGTTCAAAGGTTGATAGGTTTTGGAACCGCAAAACATATAAACAAAAGAAGTCCAAGTAAAGGGATGCATTTAATCAAATAAAGCCAGCTGTTAAAACACATTAATAACAATTCTAAAGGATGAGAATAATATCTCATTTCAAAGGAAAGTGAACTAGTAAGCATGCAACCCAGACTAATGAGAGCCTCTTTAACAATTCCAAACACAATGAAGAAACTTTGATGACTTTTCAAAAGGAGAAAGGTATTGGAGCAGGGAACACCTTTTAAACTGCTACCATTTTTTGGTATGTGCAGTTCAGTATGAGCTGTAACATTACAATCCCAACTTTTAATCAAAACTCAAATAAACAAGGTTTCCACTTGCTGAAAAATGTCATAGGACCAGTCATTGTACATGCAGTATGTGTAGCACGCACTTACATAACAAATTCTTTCCTTGATGTTTAACCCATCATCCATTCCTGTTACTCGAAGGTATATCAATCTACAGTGCCAAAATGAAAAACTGGGTAAGAGGAAGGAATGGAGACTAAAAGGATGGAGAAACAGTATTAAATGGGAAATGTGTCACATATGCTGCATGCCCACGAAAATGTGGTTATGAAAATTTGAAGTTGCCAACCAATTTAAAGGAGCAAGTGCACATAAGGAGAAAGAAATAACAATGGACAATATCAAAACAGCATGAGATAAAACTAAATGATCAAGAAACAACAATGTAACCATCTTACTGGAGCCAAATAAAATCCTCACTAAATCATTTTCAAAGTGAAATGAATAAATAAACATAAAATATATCCTAGGACTTAGTTTACTTAAAGACAATCAATATCATGAAGCCAAATTTGTAGTATCCCACACCAGATACCAAACATTGTTATTTTGCAAACTTTGAAGGTATTACAATATCAATAATTCATTATCAATAGAAAATGTAACATGGAACCATGTGTATTCAAAGTGATCAATGCCATTCAAACTGCTACAGCTTACAATTTTAATCTTAGTATCGCAAAGGACCCTATATTGCTTTCACTGCATTTTTTTTTTTTTCCTCCAGCCTCATGGATGAGCAAAAAAGTGTCAAGATCCACTATATAGATAATTAATACCTGTGCCATGCTTGCTCATAGCTGAAAATTGAACTTTTTATGAGTTTCACCGTAGGCGCCCCAGCAGTGTCATCTGCATTACTTTAAAGAGTAAAAGCAGATCATACGTGAATTGCTTGTAAGTGAAAGACAGAAAAGGCAATGTACCACTTTGTTGTAAAGCAGATATGAAGGATTCTTCACTTTTACTGCTAGTGTAGATGGTTTGAGGGTTAGCCTGATATTTTACTGTAAGGTGTAGCATTCCAAAAAAAAAAAAAAATAAGATAATGAAGTTTTAAGGAACATAATGTGCATAAAGTCCTTCAGGCAAACTGAGGGCAAAGAAAGGACAACAACAAGGAATATCATGAAACGCAATTATATTAGAGATGGAAAACAAATATAGAATTTTTATTTCCATCACAAGAAACACTACCAATTAGCAGCTGGAAGCATACCTAGATGAATCAGAGGAAAGCCCGAGCTACCATCATCCCAAACTTCAAGCACATGAAGTTGGCGAATACTAGAATCATAATAGGATATACCAATCCTGTAGTGGAATTCAGCAAAATAATCCATTTCAAGATGCCACTGTCTACCTTGTAGTGGAGTTTAGAGAAAAGAATCTTGCAGGAGCATGCTTACCTATGGCCATGTAGAATGCATGCCATGTAAACCTGAGTTTAGATTCAAACGATTTTGTAAATACAATTTCATGATCTCAAAACACAAAATAATTTAAAACAACATAAATATATTCTTTATTTGGTGGAACTTGCTTTTTGCTATTAAAATTTGAAATAAGAAGTCAAATTAGTTTACAAAACAGAGCCGATAGCAAGCATTTCCGCCATACAGCTACAGCCATCATTATGTAAATTCCTGATTTGTATTAGATTCCTTAAGTGTGTCAGTTCAACTGAAGGTTGTTTGCAAGTGCAACTTGAATAACAAACTTATCACTACAAAGTAATGATTAACGCATAATTAAATACTTCAGGTAAGAACCTGAAACGGCAATCAACAGAGAGACGCAATTGCCTGATCCTCATACAATCTATTCATATTATAACTAATCCTCTGTTTCCTATCCAATTGATTACGAAATTAGGGAATATCCGTTCAAATTTTGAAATCTTCAAATATTTAAATGATATCTTTTGATTCACAAAAATTAGTTCATAATTTTTGTTTCCACTAGGTTTTGGAGACAAAACAAAATATAAATTTAAAAAAAAAAATGAAAATCCTCAATCGTATTGTGTCTTTTATTCTAACTTTTCACTAGAAACAAACACCTATTATATTTCCTTCATTTCCCGGCAAAAAAACCGAGGTAAGTAAAGCATACGTGAGAGAAGAAGGAAATGATCGAAAATGGACCTGAGATTCGACCTCCGTTTCGTCCATTTCTTCCATGTTCTCGCCAAGTGCTTGGCTATGTGATTTTGAATTTTTTGAGCTTGAATTGAATGAGCCAAGCCAACGACAAGCGAAGTGAGAGAGGGAGCAAAGAAGAGGTTAATATATATAGGTCGCTTTATTACGTTCTTCTCAACAAATTCTATGGGAAAAGTGGTGGCTGTATTTCAACTGTCGAGTTGATTTCCTCGAACAAAATTTGTTGAATTAATTGGACTCGGCTTCACGGTTCGAAAGCTTCACGGTTTTAGAGCGGGAAAAAAACTCTGAAACGGAAATTATCCATGGCTCCACTCGAACCAAATGCGAATGCTGATAAAAGAAAAATCACAGATTGTTTTTTTTTTATACTTTCTGATAATTTATTCTCACATTATCCAATTATTTATAAATAGTTTTACTGTCAAGATAATTTTTTTGTAAAAATAATAGTAGATGAATAAACAAATTTATTAATAAAAAAAACTTTTTTAATATTTCTCGAAATAAATAATAAGACTGATTTTATTTGAGACATAAAGAATATTAATTGGTTAAAATGTTGATCCATTTTACTTTTATAATTATTTATAAAAATAATTATTTATACGATTTCAAAGAATTACTACTTATATTCATTGTTAATAAAAAAATTTAACCATTTCATAACCTTTATAATCAATCAATGGAGTAAAAGAACAAACTTTTATAATTAATTTATTATTAATTGATCACTTAATATTTCAAAAATTATCATTTGAACTTAGAATACCAAATAAGCAAGATATCTCTTGGGTAGATAGATAGAGGTATATTTCTTTGAGTATATTATATTATTTGGGTGTGCTAATACGAGAGTTTATAACAATGTTTAAGTTAAGGTGATTATGTGAACTATAAAGCTCAAAAAATGGACTGCACATATAAACATAAGCTGTATCTTATCATTGATGTATCTGTTGATTGAAGCCGCGTCCGGCCTAAAGAATAAGTCCAAGAATCTCTATTAAATATTTCTTAATATACTAACATAAGTTTTAATTTTTTTTTAAATCAAGTTTTAATAATTTATAATTATTCTTTTTTATTCCTTTCATATCCATCTCCTGCTAGGTCAAAAAAAAGAAAAAAGAAAAAGAAAAATACAAACAATAAATTATGAATTTCGTATCTTTTTATATTTGATTCAATCTGAATCTTAATCTTTACAATAAATTATGTAATTTAAGTAAAAGATAACTCAATTGTAAGATAATTTCCGATTCAAAAATTTCAATACTAAAAAGGATTATATTTATAATTAAAAATATAACTCATAAAAAATAACTAAAAATATAATATATAAAATTAAAAAACTAAGGTAATATAAAAATTAATAAAAATAGAAGTAAACATATGAAACGAGTCTTCACATGCATCACACATGAATAAAAGACTATTATATATATATGAGTGAATAAAAGAATAGAACATTTGTACCTAAAACGTCTTATTAGGATTTTTAATTTACATTTCTATCTAAATTATAATTAATTAAATCATTTTTAATTTCAAATTTGATTGCTTACATTTTAAGTTTATGAATTAAAATTAAGATTTTAATTTTTATTGTGACTAAATATTTTTTAAAATTAACTAAATTATGTTGTTAATTTTTTATTAATAATTTTTAATGAAAAATTAAAATTAACATTTATTATTTTAAAATTAAATAATATATATTAAATTATATTATTATTATAAAAAAATTTAAGTTAGGAAATTATTTATGGATTCTTTTAAATATTTGAAAGTTGAAATAAGTTATTTTATTTGTAATGGTTCTAAAAGATAAAAAAGAAAATTTAAATTTTTATATTAACGTTGAAGCAGGAAAAAAAATTTATTATTTACAAATAATTAGAAGTGCATAATAATTTTTTAAAATTTATCAAATATAATTAAGTATATTTATAACTTATTTTTATCCCAATAAATATTACATTTATACTAAAATTATATATAACTCATTAAAAATTAAAAAATACAATTATATATTAAAAATAAGGGATAATTATTTACAGATTCTTAAGGTTTTAAGTAATATGCTATTGGATCTTTCGATTTTGAAAATTATACAATTAGATATATAAGATTTTGAAAATTTTACAAATAGATTTTTCCATCAAAAACGTCGTTAATCAATTGCAAAAGTCAAAAGTTTTTTATTAAATTTTTAAAATATGACAAAACTATCCTTTTTTTTTTCCTTATTCTGCTTCACAGAATCATTTAAACTCTGAACATATTCATCAAAATAATTTTTCTTGTCTAATGTGGAAAATTAGATATTTATTCTAAGAAAATACAGGAAACAACCCAAAAAACATGTTTGAAAGCCTCACAATTTACAACATCAAATTGGTACCAACAAGGCAAACAAATGTCTACCAATAACTATGAACTAGCAATAACTATGAAGGACTTTGAATCCACATGTGACACACATAAATTCATCCTAAAACTAACAGAAACAAACACCTTGAGTGAATATTGCCTAATAACCAACCCTTTATTACAAAATTACAATTATCTCAAAGTTTATCAACTAATTAAACACACACAACTTTGTTAAAAAGATTTCAATTATAAAACCTTTGATAAAAGTAGAATTCTGTTAATTAAAATTCAGATGAGAGTGAATTACAGTAATATCAAAACACACCTAAAAATCCACAGATTTGAAGTCCAAGATGTACTATTTAAAACTCATAGATCTTAATAACTTGCACTAAACAATTGCACAAAAAAACCCTAACCTTCAAATTCATACAAGATCCTTCTTGCCTTTTGAGTGCGTATAACACATCAATAATTGTAACAATCTTTCTCTTGGCGTGCTAGGTCACAGCATCACAAATAATATTATTTTCCAATAAGATATTAGTAAGAAGAACAAAGAAGAAAGAATAGAAAAAATGGATTGTGAAAAAATATTAAAAAAAAAAGAAAGAAGAAGAACAAAAAGAATAGAAAAAATGAATTGTAAAAAAAATAAAAAATAAAAAGAAAAGAAGAAAGAAGAGAAAAAGGAATTGTGAAAAAAAACAAAGAAGAAAGAAGGAGACAATTGCAAGTAAAAATATGAATTTTAGGTTATAATATGTAAGTGAAAGTAAAATGTCATTTTAATTTAATTTAACAGTCAACTAACACCCATTTTGGACGGAAAAACTTATTTATACAATTTCCAAAATCGAAAAATTTCAGATAATGTTATACAAAATCTCAGTGATCTATACATAATTATCCCTAAAAATAAAGAATAAAGCAGTATAAAATAAAAAAAAATAAAAAAAATACATATATAGAAGGAAAGAGTATCCACGTGTTAAAATATGGTTAGAAATAAAAATCCGAATATAGAAAGAAATATAATCTGAAAAGAAATGATTTTTGTTACATTTAAAAGTCAAAAAATTCAAAAAAAATTAACCAAGTTGATCCGAACAAGCCCACTGGATAGATACACTCTTTCCTGGTTACTACCAACCTTCAAAAATCTACATATATAACTCTCTCTTCTCCCTCCCTAAAGACATGCCTACATTATCGTGTTCCATCTCACTCAATCCCCAGAATCTGTAATCTGTTATTCTATTATACACCTACCTTGATAATGGAGGCGCCTTCTTTTGTTTCCAAAGCAAGGACTGCCTTTCATTCTGCTGCTGTTAAAGCGGAACGAGTTTTCACCGATATTAAATCCGACTTTAAATCCGATCGAGCAGGTTCTTAGATTTTCTCCTTTTTTTGTAATTTTCCATTTTTAAAATTTCTGCCCTTACCTATTTTAAGCGCTTGCTTTTTCAATTCACGTACTATTTATTTGACTCGCCTAATTTTTTTCTCTTTGGTCGAAGAAGATTCTGATAGCCAGTCGCCGGATCAATCGGATGAGTCTATAAAGATTGACGGCGAGTCAAAGGTATTTAAACTATGAAAGCTTGATTGGTGAAATTTTTATTTTGATTTTCATAAGAAATGTAGGTTAGGAGGATACTGGAGTAAAAGTGTTAAGGGAATTGAATTTTTCTGTTTGGTTGCTTGGAAATGGTTTTTGTGGGTGGATTGTATTGAATTGAGCTATTCGTCGTGTCAGTGAGAGATTTTCTTCATTTTGCTTCATTTTTATTTTTATTTTCCGAGCAATCAAACTGGTAAGAAATTGTAAATTTTATTGTGTTCCCGTATGGTACGGTACAAAATTAAAAATTTGACGTCTTTTTCTCCTCTCTACTTATTTCATTTTTAGAAATTAATGTTGCTACTTCGATAATGCAGAGAAATAACGACGGTAAGCCTTTGAGGTGGAGACCGGCACATATAGGAACAAAGCAAGAGTGGCATGATAGGTTTAAGAATATAAGAATAGGGAAAAAAGGAGCAGAAAATAATACAGAGAAAGCTGAAAATTCCACCATGGCTGTTCCATTTTATGATGAAAATATGTACATACTTAACATGAAAAATGATGTTGAGGCAAAGGTAATGACTTTTACTTATGGATTTACACATGTATGCATGTGTTTGTGTTTTCGAATGTCCATTGCAATGGCCTTTTATTTGTTGTACAAGGAACCAGATTGCATGTCTATGAATTTTTTTTTAATATGTTCTTGTTTGTCTTGTTGTTGGTCCAAAGAAAATTGTTCATGATTGGTTGTCATTTTATAGGGTTCGCAAGTATCCTTTATCTTAGAAAGATTAGATAACATCAGCCCAGAGAGCATTCCTTCAACATCTGTGATGAAGCAGTTGGCTATAGCTATTGAGTAAGTTCCCTCAACATCACGACCTCTTTATTTGTGTTTTTTATCATTTCTTTCCTATCCATCTTGTTTCATTCAAATGTTTTTTTTCATGGGATTATCCTTCCATGGATCAGGCTGACTTCTAAGGAGACAATTCTAATAAGCTACTGTTTCCATTTTGTATATATTGTCCTTAATTGCATTTGCTATACTTCTGGGTCCTCTTTCCAGTGCTGGGAAGAAGCATAGGTCAATGAAAGATATTTTAGCATTATCTGGGGGCTCTTCACCTATCATTGAGAGAGCAAGCTTGAGCCTTGCTGCGGTGAAGTCCTTGGTGCTTCGTGACAAGGAGGATAAATTTGCATCTGAGTTTGGTGATGAGGATGAGAAAGTTCAATCCTTGATAAAGTCACTGTTTGATTCAGGTAGGTTCTATTATGTGACAATGAGGGTCTTTTCTTGTCGAATTCCTTTAATATCTTGCACTATCCTGTTATGATCTTTCACTTCCGTTTTAATATCTGCAAGATACTCGCAGAGGGAAACTTTCTTAGAAGGAACATCAGTTCTGGTTTGGACGCATTAACTTTGCCCAGAGAAATTCATGGTGCTCCTCCTGATAGCTTGCTTGTCAAGCTAGCTGAAGTAATTGGAAGCTTTAAAAGTTTGCAGAAAATGACATTGTTGTGGTTCAGAATTGTGGCTGAAGTAAGTACATGATTTATGGAACCTCTATTACCTGAACAAATAGCCAGAGTTAACAATGTAGGAAAATTTTGTTTGCAATATTTACTAATTCATGAATGTGCGATTTGAGATTAACAAATAGGTGCATCTCTGGATGAAGGTTGAACTATTTTGTTTACATAGACATATGTATAAATCCCACTTCACTAGTCACTGAATCTTAGAAATGTTCCTTTTCTCAAATGTTACTAAATTTCCTTACTTTTTTTTTCTTACTTTTCAAAAAAATTCTGGTTGATTTAATTTAACTATGAAAAACTTTTGGACTTAGTCTCTCATACACATTGAAGTTGAAGCATTTATGGTAGTTTTTGCTTATCTTCTGACAACCTATGCTTTGAATTTGTTAACATTTGCAGCTAAGAAGATTTTGGTCTGAAGATCTGCATATACCTGGCATTCCTGTTGATGATCTTCCAGATCTAAATTCCTGTCTTTTATACCAGCAATTACAGGTTATCAATTGCTGTGTATCTAGGAAAAGACGTCACATTCTTGCCACTGAATCAATAGAATTGGTGATGAGAGATGCCAGTTCCTACTCTGAACAGTCTGCTATTTCTGAAGATATGGTTGGTAACAACCGTATCCTATATGCGAAATTGAGCAATGGAGAAAAAGTCCTTCGGTTGGGTGCAGATCAATTAGCTGACAATTTAACCATGTTGGAAACTGGTGAACCAGTATACTCCCCAGTAACGCAGGTGTGGTTAGTGAATTGTACTAGAAGGATAAGTATGCATTTAAACTAGATTCTGACAGGTTCACTTGCGCATTTAGGAAGGGCCTCTGCTTACCGAAGATCTTATCAAAGAAAATGAGGAGTTTGTGCTTCGAACTGGGAGGTTAGTTTTATGATATATCCTGCTTGACATGCTTTGTTATTTCTAATACTCGAGCTGTAATCTTTTGGATAGTTCCTCAATGTTTTATACTTCAGTACTTTTGCACCATTCAATAATGTGTTGTTATATCTTTTTTTTTTTTTTTTACCATTTTTCCTTCGCATTCAAGATGTGAATTGTTTAATTGAAATATTTCCAATGGTTATAGTGTTTGTTACCTAGAAGTAGTCATCTTTCTCTAAGTGTAATATATTTGTTGTTCTTCTAAAAGGACAATAATGTGATGTTTGTCCATTCATGATCTTATCTGAAACTGGTTATTCTTTGTTCAATTCTATTGTTTCTTTTCATCAGTGTTGGTGCTGGGTGTTCTCAACTACTCTCTGACATGCAGGCCTTCAAGGTAGAGTTTCTGAATTAACTTTATCTATATTATTATTCATTATTAAGAGGTGGGTGTAACTGGATTCTATATGTAACAATCTGCTAGGCTGCAAATCCTGGTTGTATCTTGGAAGATTTTGTTAGATGGCACTCTCCTCCAGACTGGACCGAGAATGTTGACGAGGCTAATGAGTTTTTTGAAGGAGTTGATTTTTCTTCAAGAGGTCAACTAAGTAGTCGAATGCAGAAAGAAGGTATAATGTTTCTCCTATTTGCCACTGCCAAAATCATTGTTCTACTGCTAAATGGTTTTTTGATAGCTGTTGTGTGTAATTTGCTGATATGTTATTGACTTTACACGATACAAGCTAATGAGATATCATTGATTTAGTCTATTTATTGTGTGTACTTATGCTGAAGATGTTTTATTTAGTGCAAAAATTATCTATATTTTATACTAATGTGTTTATATAGATATACAAGTACGTCAAAGTATGCTTAGACGGGTTCCGTCTTTACTTGGTTTGACCATTTGTTTTGAGAAATGATTTTCATGATGGTAGGCAATTTGTGGCGTGAGCTGTGGGAAACAGCCAAAGCAGTGCCAGCTGTTAAACAGGCTCCCCTGTTTGATGAGGATTTGGCAGTGTAAGTTGGAATTCTGCCATTCATGTTTTGTCATTATAGTTAGTAGGGTGATATAACCAATTGATTTGAAATGGTTTTCTAACTTTGCAGAGAGGGTATTCTGCATGACTTAGAGGACCTTCCAACTTCTGAACTGTTTGAACAACTCTTTATTTCTCTAGTAAGTTAGTTTATCAAATTTCAGAATGCTGGTTCTGGTCTGCGCTATAATGAATATTTTATTTATATATATCCAATCCGATGTGGCTCCATTTATTGTTCTATAGAAAGACTGGATTTTTTTTTTTTTTTTTTTATCTCCAGAAATTAAGTTTGGTCAAGTGATTACTGGTTTCTGGATTGTGTGGCTAAAACATATGAAATGATTTATCGGAAATTTTATTGGGCCTCTCTCAGTGGCTATTGAAAATTCCATAATCAGCTTTAAGAAGTCTTTTCTTCTCGGGGGAATTTGCCTTTTACCCTGCAATTTGATATTTTGACATTATGGAAGCCGATGCTTTTCACAAAGTAAATGGAAGCTTTTGTTCTGAATTAAAAACAGAGAATCAAAATTTTTGTTCTTCTTTAAACTGGTTTCACAGTATTTGTAACTGGTTATTTTAAGGCATTGCGATTACACATTCAGTATTGCAATTGTTAAGGTGCTAATGATGTCCATCCTTTCTGAAAATTTCAGCTCGGTTTAGGATTTGTAATAGCTGAGGCTAAACTCTCCAGTAACTTTGATTTGTCAAAACTATATCACGAATGCAAAGACTACGTTATTTCCACTTGTCAAGGAAGGAACTGGGGTGAGAAAGTGGATGATCTCTGCCAGGTATGTTATCCAATTGCATATAAGCTTTAATTTATTCCTACATTTCAAACCCTATTAAAATAATGCAACAGTATTATATTTCTCAGTATCATTTTGCATGACATAGAGCACAAGCTCACGCATGAAGGCCGTACACACCTATTTCTGCCTTTTCTCGTCATTAAAATCATGATTTTTTCTAGTTCTTTGGCATTGGCATCGCAATGTCCATTAAATTCTATTAATCTTCACAGATGAGATGACAATTCTACTCAGCTCTCTTGCATTTGAATTTTTTTTCCCCATATCCCAATTGTGATAGAAAGAAATCATTCCTTTCTTTAGGTGTATGAAACGGTGGAGAGAATACTTCTAAACCCAGACGAAGTCATGAAGGCAGTAAAGCTGGCAGAAGAAACTGCCACCGCGGCTGGTGAACCTAAACGTAGGATTAAGAAGGTTGGCTTGAACTTTGGCAGTAACCCAAGAAAACCATTCCCAAAAGATGAGAAAAAATTGGAGATATCACCTCGACAACCATTTGCGAATTTCTTTGATGGGAAATCATCCTTGTTTTCAAAAATGTCTCCAAAGACTGATGCTTTGTTTTCAAGGATGTCTCCCAAGACTGAGTCTTTGTTTTCAAAAATGTCTCCAAAAACTGAGGCTCCATCTGTGAATGTGAATGACAACACTAGACCAGTTGAAAATGATTGGACAATTATTTAATTAGATTGTTAATTTATTTTTTATCCTTTGCTTTAATTTTGGGTTAAGCTGTATCTGGCAGGAAATTGTAAATTATTATGGAATACATTCCTTTTAAAAATGCAAATGAAATATAGCAATTGAGTTGATGAACTGTAGTTGTTACTTATTAAAGTAAAATATATCAAATTGTAATCACCGTGTTCGAGTTCCCTGAAACCCTCGTTTCTTTCTCTGTATATTTGTATTTTCATCACCAAAGATGTCATCGTCGTCGTCTTCTTCTCCAGGCACAGATTCTTCAGTTACTTTATCAGATTCAAATTGTTTGGAAATAAAAGCCGGCACCACAAAATTTGCTATCGCATATACAAACAGAAGCAAACCACTGTTCAATTCACATCAAATATTAAATCAGTAAGCAAGCAACATCTAAGTATTATTAATTTTAGCTTAATTTTTTTTTTTAAAAAAAAGGCTCGATTTTTTTTTTTTTTTTAAAACCAGAGTATTAATTTGGAATTAATTAAAGAATCATATTGGTGTAAATGTTTTATCGAATTTCGTAATTAATGTCAATATGGGACACACACTTAGGCACTAAATTATCAATTCGATATCTAAATTGCAAAGATTCTGAAACATATGTAATGAAAAAAAACTTAGCTCACCCTGTTTGAAGGAGGACAGAAATGTCGCCTGGAGATTTGGCCGGAAAAGCGTCAGCAGCAAGAAAGAAAGGAGTGGTGGCGGTGGTGGTAATGGCTCTAGTGCTTACTAATTTGGCAAGCTTTGTTTTGGTAGAAGGGCGAAGTAATTTGTGATTGTAGAGTTGCTGATTATGCTGAATTTGGTGTGCATAATGGAACGAAGGAACAGAAGAGTGAAACTGAAAGCACTTCATAGCTCTATTTTTCCCTTCAAATCTTCAATTGAATGCGGATAATTGATAATTTTATGTACAGTGAAGATATTTTCTAAGAGAGAATTATCATTTGTGTAACATGACATGAGTGGTTATAATTGACTGCAGCCACCACTTTAAGGCTTGGGCTGAATCTCACAAAAGGCAGTTTAGGGAAGCTGGGCGGGAAGGGACTACATAATATATACTCCCTCTTCTTCTTTATATTACCTCTATATTTTTCTTTAATATCCTTAAAAAAAAAACACTTTCATTTTGTTTAAAAAAATTAATTATTGTGTTGTAGCTGAAATTATTATTATTATTTTTTTTCATTTCTATCTTTTTTATAGAATATCATTTTTATTAAAAAGTGTTTCTTGAATATTATTTCATCCGTTTTGCAAAACATGTTATACTGTGATATTTAAATTTAATTAAGCAATGAGTGTATTTGATGATAATTTTATCTTTTTATTCTTATCATAATAGTATATTTTTAAAATAAAATTAATTATTTTATAGTTTAAAATTTTTATATGTAATAAAATATGAAAATTAAAAATGAAAAAAAATTATCTTTATTTTGAAACAAAATGAATGATAAAACACACAATTTCCTAAAATCGGAGATCCGTAGACATATTCTAATATGGATGAAGTGATTCCACGCTGTCTGCCATATTGAATTTGTGGCAGGTCCAAGTCACTTATCCGCCCAAATGCCCCTTCTTTATTACTTGAACTTGAACTTAAGCACGGACATCTTTTCCGTTACCAAATAAAGTTTGAACTATGTGTTTTGATTATCTTTAAAGTTTGGGTATCATAAGTGAAATTTATCCTAATAATTAAGATGGAAGCTAGGCACGTGTTCATTGATGAATTGGTGGAGGTCTACTCTTCTACTCTAATTATGCATGGATAGGCCAAGTTTCATTACACTTTATTTAATATTTATAAGTACTACATTTTCGATTAAAATTAAATTTTCATTCAAACTAATTATAGAGGGAGATTAACTCCCTGGCTCTGTTGAAATCAATAGTACTTTTTTTTTTTTTTTTTTAATTTGTCAATATACTTATAAAATTGAAATGGTATTAATTAATTCAATTTTCTAATATCACATTTTCATTTTATGTCATTAAAAAATATTAATGAACTTAAATGGTAGAAAAATATTTAATGTTTAAACTATATATAATTCTTCTTCTCCTTAAAAAAAAAAAAAACGTATATATTGTGAGAGTATGCATAGGTATCATAATCAATCATCACATGGGCTTCTAAATATTTGAAAGACTTGGAGTATAAATTGTCGGTTTGGCGTTGAAATTTGTCGGTCGTCTTCTAGACATGCCAACCTGAGAAAGGATAACTTCTTAAATACTACTTTCAACGTACAAATTAATGAATGTATTTTCATGGATATTAATTTATAAGATTTGAGCTTCACATTCTTTTACTCTACCCTTTTTTACGTACAAAGTTTAATATATGACACAAATTTAACAATAATGCACATATAATATATTCGAGTTTGAAGTCTCCACTGAAATTAATTTTGTCAAGTAATTCAAAAATAATAATTTTTTTTAATAAATAAGTCCCTAAACTTGTAAAATATATCCAATTCGCTCTTCTTCTTTTATATATCTGCAATTTTACAAAATTTGTACGTACCCTAGAAGAACCAAATTAGCATGGTTTTTCAAGTTTAAGGATTGCTTTGGCAAATTGTCGCTTTGAACAATGTAGAACACTAGGATCAAATTTAGGGACCAAATTGAGACACAAACTAATTTTTTTGTTGGAAAAAAAAATCCCATTCGTAGTAAAATGAATTAAGAATTTGGATTAGCTATTTATTTTTTTTTTTTTTTTAAAAAGTTTATGAAAGTCGTCCAATCGGAATATGATATATAAAAGAGGTAGAGTAGAAGATGATATAATACGTACAATAAAAATAAAGGTGCAAATGCAAAGCTCAAGTGTATGGATCATGGATGCATGCAAAACAGTGGCTACAGTCCATGCACAAAAACGTTTCTTTGACGAGAAAATTAGAAAAAAAAGAAAAAGGAAAATTCAACAAGATCAGAAATAGAAATTGTTGAATAGGAATTTAAACATAAACATAGATTTGAAGAGGGAAATGGGAGGGGGGTGGGGTATGTAAGGGTTTAGTTTTTCAAAAGTGACAGTTGGGTGCATTAACTGATTCATACGGTTTTTAGATGAGAAGATGAACATAAATTTAAGACACTCAGCTGTGCTCTGTCCTCCGCTTTTCTTTCTATATAAATAAGCCAACTCTTCTTCCTCCTTTCATCACCAACTTCTTCTTTTCATTTAATTATA
Source organism: Croton setiger (assembly GCA_948099555.1). Lineage (NCBI taxonomy): Eukaryota > Viridiplantae > Streptophyta > Magnoliopsida > Malpighiales > Euphorbiaceae > Croton > Croton setiger. Next base: position 16,167 of record CANUEY010237558.1, read on the forward strand.
CTATTACTACAACTTATTACGATGACTAGTAGTAGTAGCAGTGGTAAGTTGCTTCTTGTTTTGCTTCTTGGTGCCTTAGTTTGCACTACTACTGTTGCTAGGAAGCTCGTCAGTACTTCTTTCAATGACGAGAAGAACTTAGGCGGAGGTGCAGGTGGTGGACTTGGCGGTGGTGGTGGATTGGGTGGTGGAAGTGGACTTGGTGGTGGATTAGGTGGTGGAAGTGGACTTGGTGGCGGATTAGGTGGTGGAAGTGGACTTGGAGGTGGTGGTGGAAGTGGACTTGGCGGTGGTGCTGGTGGTGGACTAGGTGGTGGAAGTGGACTTGGCGGTGGTGCTGGTGGAGGAAGTGGACTTGGTGGTGGACTTGGAGGAGGTGGTGGTGCTGGTGGTGGTGGGGGATTAGGTGGTGGAAGTGGACTTGGTGGTGGTGCTGGATTCGGAGGAGGGGCTGGTGGAGGAGCAGGAGGCGGGCTTGGTGGTGGTGCTGGAGGTGGTTTTGGTGGTGGTGCTGGAGGTGGTGTTGGTGCTGGCCTAGGTGGTGGTGCTGGCGGTGGAGGTGGATTTGGAGGAGGTGGTGGCCTTGGAGGTGGATTGCCTTGAAGACAAACAAACATTACTTAGTGCGTAATGCTAAAGATTATTGTTAGTATTACTACATAATTAATGACAATATATTTAATTTTAATTAGTCCATGTGTTTAAATGAATTGAAGAGTGTTGTGTTGCTTATGTTTTACATAATTATTATTCCATCTTTGTTCTCCTAATGTTTGTTTTCATTCAAGAAATACTTAAGTTCAAATATAAAGTGTCACGTTATGTTTTGCATTATAATTTTTTGATTCAACCTGTTCGAATGTTTACAAATAACTATATCTTTTTCTTCCTTCTTTTCTAGTTTTATAGTATAAAATATTCTTGAGATATTATAAACTTTCCCAAACAAAATTTGTCCTAATATTACACATTTTTAGTAAGTTTTTATTATTATTTTCAATTAAAAAAATAGAATTCTTATTTTTAACAATATTGCATTTTATTTCTTTTAGTCGGATCCAAATTAATCTGATGATTGAGACTATAATATTTATAGTTGCATATACATAATAAGAGGAAGTAAATTGTATGGGACCTTACATAATTGTACCTTTATAATTATTCATAATTATGATTCATAATTTCCAATCTTTGTTTTGGTTTCCTCTTTAGTGATTGTAAAGATTTGATATATGTTTATATGTTTCAGTGGGTGTTATGAGTTTAATTGGTGGGACAATCTATTTATTAATAATATATAGTGTTAATGTTTTTTAGATAATAATTGTATTGATATTAACCTCTTCAATAAGAGAAAAATAATGATAGTAAATAAATAATTTTTCCATGAAGTAAACTGGCTTGGTCTGAGAATTTCATAGGGTCTGTTGCTATTTATATTAAAAAATTTGTTAAATCTTATAATTTATAATTTTAATATGTATAATAAATTAATGGCAAGTTTAAAAATTGTAAGATGTATTATTTTTATTCAGTTTATTATTTATATTTATAATTATATAAATTAATTTAAAAATTAGTTAAATTTAATATGAAAATACATTATAAGTTATTTATATTTTCAATTTTTTATAAAATATTTATTAATTTTTTTTTAAAAAAATTTACTTTCAAAGAAAAAGTAGCAATTGTAAACTTTATTGATCATATTCAGTTTATGCAATTTATATTTCCATGCATTTTCTTACCACAAAACACATAAGGACTATGTTTGACAATAATTTTTGAAATAATTTTTATTATTTTAATAGGTCAAAATTTTTTAAAATAGTTTCTAGATATTTAAAGCAGTATTTAATCAAAAATTAATCTTATATAATTTTAACATTTTGCAAATAAATACTACAATTAATTAATGGGCATTCCACAGCTAAATAGCTAGTTTTAATGGATACATCCAAAATCTTTTACTTCAATTGGAACCTGGCCAAAATAGGGTGCATAAATTTGGAATTCTAATTTTTAGGTATGATTATTGAATAGAATGTTTATTGGACGGATTTTGGGATATCATCCATTTTTTAAAGGATCATTTATAAATATGTAAGATGTACAGTTACTGTAAACAAAATTAATAGTTTGAGCATTAAGAAATAAAAACATTTGCCTTAAAAAAAAAAAGTTTTAAAGAAATAACACAAATTTTATAGTGAAATTAAGAGAATAGCACATATTTCTAAAAATTAAAAAAAAAACATATTTTTTATAAAAAACTCAAAACTGTCATGGTATATATATAAGTATATATAGAATATATATACTTTGGGTATATATATAAGTATATATAGAATATATATACTTTAGGTATATATACAAGTATATATAGACTATATATACTTGAGTATATATACTAGTATATATAGACTATATATTCTCGGGTATGTATTATAATTTGTAAAATCCATTGCTATGATTTATGGAGTATATATAATAGTATATGTGGTTTCATATATGCTGGGTAATATGTTATTTATTCATATATACTGTCATATATACCAACAAATGAAGAGTATATATGACACTATATATAGATCATATATACTGTTATAAAAACTATGTATGAACAATTTATACTAATTTGTGAAGGTCATGTACTATGATTTGTGTGGAGTATATATAATAGTATATATGATTCATATATATTAGGTTATGTGTTATTTTTGTGGTATATATATCATTATATATAGTCTATATATACTGTCATATATACCAACAAACAGAATTTTGCACAGATTTTAATAATAAGCAGTTTTGAATCATTATATACTAGTTCCTTTTAATTTTAAATCAACTTCGAAATTGATAAGAGAATTTCCTACAGAAAACAGAGAAGAAGAATAGTAAAAATTTAAAACCCTAGAAGAAGAAAGAAGAAGACGACGATGAAGGAGGAGGAGGAGGAGAAGAAGAAGAACTGCTGGCGGAATTCTAAAATAATAGAAATCTAGAAGAAGAATTCAGAAAAATAGAAAGAGAATAGAAATCCAAAAGAAGAAATGTAGAAAAAATAGGAAGAGAAAGAGAATAGAAATCCAACAGAAGAGAAAAAAAAAATAGGAAGAGAAAGAGAATAGAAATCGAGATGGAATATTAAAGGTTGAAGGGTATTTTAGTCCTATCATTAAAATATGTGTTATTTTTTTAATTTTTATAAATTTGTGCTATTTGCTTTTTTTCAAGAAAATAATATGTTATTTGGTGCAATTGCCCATTTAATTAATAGTGTAAATTAATAATTATTAATTTATAGAATATAATTAATAGTGTAAATTAATAATTATTAATTTATAGAATATATAGATTATATTTTTATAATGTGAATAGTGATTTAGATATATGTGCACACTAATTTATATATATTAAGTTGGAGGTGGCTACGGGCCGGGCCACGGTTCGAGGGGAGATGAACCGGAACCGGCTCGCCGGTTCGCGGTTAACCTGCGGTTCACTTTTTTTTTTATTTTAAATTTAATGGTTAACCGGCGGTTCAATTCAACGGTTCACGGTTTGTAACGATTACGATTCGAAAAAATATTGAACTGGAACCAGCCCGCCGATCAACCGGTTCCGGTTCAATGGCAGGCCGAACGGACCAACCCGGCCATGGCCACCTCTATATTAATTATTAAATATGCATATTATTTAATTTAAATATTTTCATCGATAAATTTTCGGTATTTCATACATATCTCAATAAAATGTGTAAATTCATTCAACCATTAATGTAGTTATATATATTAACATTAACTAAATTATTATATAAAGAGATATATTATACAACTCTATAAATCAAAAGAAAAAAAAATGACTCCTCATCTTAAAGTTATAAAAAAAATCAATTATGACAGATGGTATGTGTAGAAAATTATATGAGTACAGATAACAAAATCCGGTATGTACTCAAAACCAATTGCAACAGTGGGTGTTAAAGAAGTTTAATTTGTAAATAAGTCAAGTTACAATATCAAATATGATAAAGAGATAAGCAAAATAGCTGACATTCCAAAATATGGTGCCAAAAGATATAAAGTAGTCAAATTTTGCACAAAAATACTTTGAAAATAACAATCATCTTATATCACTTTCTTTTACAATAGGAGAATTTTAGAACGGATTTTCTTAATGCTCTAAGAAATGTTAGAGATGAGATTTAAGATGATATTAATTTTAAAAAATAACAAGTAATATTATTTTTATATTTTTAGAAACGGTTTAATTTAGTTATGAATTATATACAAAATATTTTAATACAGATAATAAATTATTAATTTATATTTTAAATTTATTTTTTTATTATCTTATAAATTTAGCGAATTATTAATTTAATACGTTGCCCCAAAAAGGGACTGAAAAAATTATTATTTTAATGAGATTATTAATTTATCGAGGTTCCACAGTAATTTTTTTTTTATTTTTGAGAAATCACTTTGCAATTTATTTTATTTTAGAATTACTTCTTTTTCTTTTACTTATTTTAGAATCACTTTGCAATTTTATTGTTAATTTTATAGCAATTTAGTTAATTTTATTGTTAAATAATGTTATTGTTAAACACAAGATGGAGACTTCGTTAGAACTTTTTGGGGTCATCATATTGGTGCTCAAACTTAGCTCTGCGAAGTTGTCTTATTCTTCTACAACAATAGCATCCGAAGAAAAGTGGTACTATCTCTGTGGATCCGCAATCTCTTTTATTGGCATTTACCTCGTCTATGCAATACCTTTCTGATTTTGGTTCTATTGTTTGTGATTGTAAAAATTTTAATGGATATATTTACGAATGTTAGTGTTAGATGAATCCCTAAACAAGTTAATAGAAGAGCTCATTCTTTGCAAGAGTTTCTATTCACTATGCTCATCTACGTTCATGGGTTACTATCCCGCAGTGAATTGTTGAGTTTTATCAATGAAGTTTTTCAGGTTTTTCTCTTAAAAAAAATATCCATCTTGATTTATTTTTAATAATATGTATTCTCATTTTAAATTTTAAAATATTTAATATATTGATGACAAATTCTCAATAGGCTATAGATGAAAAATAGCAGATGGTTGGGGCTTTCAAGCTGCGTTGGATACATGCACTGCATTTGAGGCAGCACAGTGGGGAATTCTTTATGCACTTTGTGTAGCATGGGATAAAGGCTGGAGGAGACGTGTTCAAGTGCAGGCGGATGCTCAAGCTGCGGTGCAAGTGATTGAGGTTGGTTCAGTCAATGCTTGTCGAATCATGTTCTGTGTAAAGTTGTGGGTATTGTTATATAATTTGGTTGGTGTTTGGAAGTCACTAAAAGATGGGAATGATTGATTCATAACATGGAAATTGAACAATGGAAGGGTAAGCCATCTTATATGATAGTGATGCTTGTTTCTTTTATAATTTGTTAAATTTACTGTCTTCAATTATTTGAAACCAATGTGCTTAAATTTGATCATTTAATTATTGTATAACTTCTAAATTTTTGGTTAAGTGTGAGTCCACATATATACATATCACAGTGACAAATGAAAGAAACCTGAAAAAAGTGTTGAAAAAAAAGATTAAAATTGAACAAATTTAATTAGACATCTAAAGTTAATCTTATGCACTTGGGCCCTCTTCCTTCATTTGAATTGCTGATTTGGGAGATTTTTCTGCACAATTTATACAAGACTTTCACAATGCTAAGAGGGAGTAGTAGGCTAATGCTATTGGCAATGCAATTAACATGCCAAAAATTACCCTATACAAAAAAGAAAAAGCAAATCACAAAATTAGATGTCATGCATTATAATAAATTACTGGAAATTGTATAGGAATACGAGTTACCCTGTGCTTAATATGTCTGGATGAATGTTATATTCTTTAGCGAAAACAAATGGGACTATCCCTTGAGGTAAAGCTGCCTGCACAATTGCCACTTTAAACACTCTGCCTCTTAGAGTAACCGCAAAGGAAGAAACTGCCATAAGGGCAGGCCCTGAAATGAATTTGATAGCCATAGATCCTATTGCCAATGGAATGCCGCACGCTATTATACTGGTTCGCGATGCCATAAATAGACCTATTGGAGTAAGATGACATTAGTAACTCAATTTTTGCACTTGGTTAAAGCACATACACAAGATGATATTACCTAAGCTGAACATAGCCATACCAAGTCCTCCTGTTGACAAAATCCGTATAGATTTATCAACGATGTCTGGTAATTTTACGTCCCACCTGAAATAAATTTATTACCAAAAATCGTAAATAATAAGGTGAGATCGTATTATGTTAGTGCATAATAATTACCTGAAATGTATGCTTGCCCAAATAAGACCCAACAAAGTAGCATGAAAATTGGGATTTCTTAATAGCTTCTTCCCCACAGTCAAGAGAATGATCATTGTCTTGACTCTTGTTGTTGGTCTAGTATGTGTTTCCTCTTTTTCCTCTTTCAATTGCGTCTCTTGAAGGGCCTCTGGGTCCTCTTGAATAAAAAAAGAGAGACCATATTAATATACAAATTCTATACATTCTGTATACTGAAATTGCAAAATGGGTAATTAATTACCTGTCGGTTCAGAAGAGGGTGCCACGGGTGCTGCATAAGTGGCATTGAGCTCAAAAAGAAATAGTAACAAATTATACCAAACCAAGCTTTGTAAGACAACTATTTGAGAAAGAAGTGAGTCCGCTTCTTCTCCATACATAGCCTTCAACAATGGAAGTCCCAAGATCAAGGTATTGGGCAATGTTGAAAGAGAGAGACCAGTGATGACCCAAATTAGTCTTCCTCTGGAGCTAATTTTGGTGATTGCTGTTAACACTAAAAGGGCTAATATCTTTTGAAGAATGTCAGCAAATATGAGTTTGAGGTTCATTTTGTAGGGATTATTGGTGGAAATAACTTGGAAAGAGAGTAGTGGGATTGAGAACTTGGCAACAAACATGTTTATACCTGCACACTGATCTGGGGTAAATAGCCTCCACCATTTCATTGATACGTATGCCAACAACATTGAAAAATATAGTGGAACTGTAGCACCCACCACATGATATACATCTGCTATAGAAATCATTGTAATTACTCATTCAACAATAACCAATTATTTAATTTATTTATATGCTTGCTTCAAACTTCATTAAACAATAACATTCCCACAATAACCTTAGTATTGCTTTTAGCGTATATATATATATGTGTATCGAATCTAGTATTGTTTGCCTATTATGATAGTTGAGTGCTCAGCATACAATTAAAAAAAAAGAATCTTTTTTTTATGAATGGTGGGGTTATTCTTGTAATTTGATTTTAAAGATATATTCTTGTCATGTCTTTTAGTTTATTGGGTCTTTCTTTAAGCAGAGTGGGAGCCATTGGCATGCATACAGGTCGACACTATCTCCCAAGTCTTGTCCACTAGATTTGATTTGAGACAGCAAAACAAGATTATTATGTTGACCGTGCAAATATCACATTATCTATAGTCAAAGAGGATGGAAGTTATGATGTTTTTTGATACAACTAACCACAGTTTGTGATTATTAGAGATAAGGATAATGATTATTGTGTAGTTAATTTAATTACAGACTAATTCAGAGCTATTTTGTATTACTAAGGCTTATTTTTAAATGCTTATATATAAGTCAAAACTTCTATGTTATTGAATTAATTGAAGCGAGAATTATTCTTCTGTTTTTTATTTATTTTCAATAATCGATTTATATCGAAATAGTTATCATTTTTATTTATTTCGTTATTTTCTTCTATGATATGAATTAGAAGACGAATAAAGAAGTGAATTGGATGAGAAGTAATTAAAGTACAGTGGTAGGAAGAATTTTGGGTAAATAAGGTCAAAAGTATGAGAATAAGTGTAGTGGGGAATTCACTTTTTATAATGTGAAATTTTGCCATAAAGGCCTATTGTCTCTTTCTTCAACTTGCCTCTGTTACCTGAAAATGCAATGTCTTTGCTCGTGACTTGTGAATAATTCCTTGCATTCTTTAGTAGTTTTAGTGCATAAATAGAAGAATTCTTTATTACCAAAAACATCCACTAATATCAATAATCTTAGACAACTCTTAAATTGTCAACTACGTATCGTTATTTTCTTTATGATCATCTAATTATACTCTAGATGATGTGTTTTAAGATTTTTTTCATATAACATGTCTCAAATTGCATCCAAAAGTCGTAACTTGTGTGAACTTATATGTGGCATCTTCATGCCCATATTAAATAACTTCATCTTGAAAAATATGTTCTCTAAATATTAAATCAAATTGTTGAAAAACATGTATATACGTAATATAGACTAAGAGGGTAGAATGTATAAATCTACCTCTTGTAACGAAGCAGAAATCGATATCACAAGTAAGATCAAGCGTAAACTCTTTAACTTCGTATATTAGTACACATATCGAATGAGGGCTATCATAAAGAACAAACTACTCCCTCAACCATAGTTTAGGTGATTCTTGCCTTAGCAAGTAGGGTTGCTTTTTCAAATAGATTATGGACAGGGAAGAGCACTCAAACGTATCCAACAATTGAATAGATCATTGTATCTCAATTAAGTTATGGGTGACTTAACCATTTTCTTATATATAATATTTTAAACTAATTAAAATATATCTCTTGATTATTCATCATATAAGTTTAGATTTGTACGTCCGTCATAGACATATCTAATTCTGTCCATTAATTTTAACATCTCTCGCATTCGCATTTGACCGATACATTCATCCAATACTTGGTATCCACACTAAGCATACCTATGAACACAAAAAATTTAAATATGATCACAAAATAATCTTTCTTTCAACAAGATCTTTTCAACTCTAATTCAACTTATTTTTCTATAAATATTCTATTCAATCAAATCATGCATGATTTTTTCGCCATATCCTAAAATAACAATCACCAAATTACATCACAATCATTAGTCAAAGTCAAAAATCATAAGGATTGTTGATTTTGAGAATCACAATTTTCAGTAGAGTCTCATGTAATCAAAATTCAAATCACCTACTTTGACAACTCTTGTGGCTGTGTGGTGTGAAAACACATGCCATAGACTTCATATTTTCTCATGGAGAATGCTAAAATGCATAATTTCAGTTTATAACACACTAGCAAATGATACTTTAGTCATACTCAATGACAAGCTTAAGTTCATTTCTCAATTCATTGAAAATTTCAATTTGATTGTGTTGTTAAGTTCAACCATTATAGTCTTTATACCAAATGTAAAATGGAAAAATATTTCCGCTCCAAATTGTATACGTTAATAGCAACTCGCATCTTACTATAATCAAAAGGTCAATATGCTCCTAATATAACGACTTAGCAAATAATAATAATTTGTCCACCTTGTAGATGTGGGCTTGGTGACTCTATGTCTTAGCACAGGCCCTTTCTGTGATGAAGTTGTAACACTCTGTTAATTGAAGTGTTGCGTATCAATGTAATGTGCTGCATTTTATTAGAAGGTAGATCGATGGAGCCACACACGTGTTGTTCTCTTCTGGAATGTGTGAATATATAATTTACGGTTTAGATCTTAAGAGATCTTTCACAGTAGAATTCCAAACATATATTTTCTTATATTCAAAAAGAATGAATAATATATTTGTTGTTGAGTTTATATGCTATAGGATAAAAGTTTAACAAACCATAAACCCTAAACCCTAAACCCATGAAAATAGTAAAGACTAAGGCCGAAAATTTTCACAATCCCTGTGAAAATTATAAGAGTATATAGCAAAAAACTTTACAACCCTTGTTGAAAATTCTTATGACATGTTAAAATAGTTGACACATTGAGTAGAAATTCTCATGACTATAAAAAATTCCACGATTCTCATGACCTAATGGAAACTTCATGACCCATGGAAATAGTAGGGACATTGGGCAGAAATTCTAACGAACCTTGTAGAAAAATTGACGATATGTGGACACAGTGTAAACATTTGGCAAAAATTTTCACAATCCTTGTGAAAAATTACATGACCTATGAGATAGATGAGCAATTGGGGAAAAATTCTCATGTTCTTGTGCAAAATTGCATGATCCGTGAAAATAGTAGGAATATGTGTTAGAGATATAATAGAATAATAATTAGGAGAAAATTCCCTTGCATTGATGAAAAGAAGAAACCCAGCTTTTATAGCTGTATAATACAACTGAAAAGAGAAAGAACAGGAGTCTAGTATGCTAACAACTTTGAATAAATCAAAATAACTAAGTTCCCTAAACAAATGGGATTTATTAACTAAACAACTTGAAAAATCC
>CANUEY010237598.1:0-22715 GCA_948099555.1 Croton setiger
ATTATTACCCAATTAACAACTATAGAAAAAGAAAATAATGAGATGATATTGAAAATATGGTATGGAATAGTATAATTATAGAAGAGTACTGTATATTGGTAATATCCAAAAACTAATATATAGTGGGAAGAAGAAAAACAGACATTAAAAGGGTGTATAGCTTATAAAATGAGATTGGTAAAGTGTCATGTTCAATAGGCAATGCCATGCATAAGTGGGAAGGCATGTGGTCTGAAGAAAAGGCAGCATCTCCCTAATATCTCATCCACATTTCATGGTCCACTTTCCTGTCATCTACCTCACTCCAACAAAAACTATGAGTTGTTCCTCACAAATTTTTACATATATATATCTACAATCTTATTATACTTTTATATCTCAAAAATTAAAAAAAAAAAAAAAAAACCCACTCCAATAATAAAATAATTATATGCTATTTAACTACTATTATTAGCAAAATAGACGAGGGCGGATCTTTTGAAACATGAAATTGAAATCTATCCAGTCTGAATCAATTTTGAATCAAATATTGCTTCTACTCTCGTTCGAAAATTAGTGGATAATGTTTTTCAAAATTAAAAATCTTAAGAATATTTAGAAATTGATTTTATGGGTGAACAAAAATTAGTTTAATTATTGTAATGAAATCCTATTCTAGGAAAGACTAGTTGAGCTGAGGGCCAGAATATCTTGGTGAAGGCTACATACATCATATGAGACCCTCTTCTTCTTCTTCTTCTCTATATGCTGTGCAATTAAACACACGTGCGAATAAAAATACTTTTAAAAAAAAATTATTTAAGAAATAAAAATAGGACTGAAGAAAAAGATAAAAGTAGTGATAAAGTGAAAATGACCTAAGCTTCGTTATAATGATCTGTCATTAACTGTTTCGCTATAGATGGAAATTTAGTATAAGAAAAAAAAAGGGCTAATTAAAAAGCCTTATCAAGGTGCCAATCCATGTTTGCACAATTATTAATTATGCATTATTATTGAAAAACCTCCTCATGTTTCTTCTAATTAAGCAGCTAAACTCCAATATTTGGCTTAATTACTTAGATATGTATTGTATTTATAATTCTTAATTAAGTAATTACATATGGGTTTCCAATTAAGAAAGAAATTGGAGATTTTTTTTTTTCTTCTTTTATGTGATGGATATGAATGGTGACAAAACTTGCTTTTTACAGCATATATAATTTTAGTTAGTGTAACATCTAAATTCCAAAAAAAAAAAAAAAACAATATTTGTAATTATTAGTATATATATTATGGAAGTAGTTTTCAAACCACAGTAAAATAGGGGACTAAGTTTTTATCTTTACTGATTTTAACATTTTATTATTGTTTATATATGTTTAAAAATTTCAATTTGTATTTTTGAACACCTAATTACGGGAGTTGACTAATTCAAATTCGAGGAGTGATCCTTCTAACCCAATTTTCTCCATTTACAATATCATCAACATTCAAACACTGTCGGATGCCTTACCCGCAAATTTGATTTTACAAACTCAATAAAATGTCAAAAATCACACTTACTTTTTTTTTTTTTAAAAAAAAAAGATGAAGGTGGAATTAGGCAATGTATGAAAAGATCAGTTCAAATCATCTAATCTGCATCAATAATAAGTAGCTAAAGTCAAACAGACTAAAAACCAAAAAAGAAATTAATAATTTTTGATACAAGCAAGAAATGTCATGTTATTAAAGAAAGAGATATTTCATTGGGATTATATGTGTATACATATATACACACACAACTTGTCTAATGATTGAGTATTTTGTTGATGATGTTAGAGATCATAAAAATAAAATATTTTTATTTAGAAAAGAAATAATTATAACACTTAATACATGCAAAAAATTATTAAAAATGAAATCAATAATAACTTTCTTTTCTTACGAAGGAAGAAAAGATGAAATAAAAATGTACGAGGAAAAGATAGTAATATAAGAAATGGAGGTCCACTCATACACTTCAAAATTGTGACTTGTGAGAGCTTAAAAGATATTGAATATCACATTTACTCATTAGTTTGTAAACCTATTTTATCTTCTCCAATTTTTTTTTATTATTATTATTATGATTATTATTATTGTGGACTACACTTCTAATTTAGTGTTGTGGAATTAATAGTCTTAGCAAGTGCTCTCTCAAAATTAAAAAAAAAAAAAACTTAAAATGAGAAAATATGAATCTATAGTAAATTGCAATACTATTTCTGAACTATGAATGAAAATTCAATTCAAAAAAATTTATTAATGAAATTGAACTGTATTAATATGAGCTTCCAAATATTATTTTGAAATTTATTAATTGTTCATTATAGTAGCATTTTATTAAGAGATAAAGGGTGTTCATCTAACTAGTTAGGAATTTAATTAATTAGCGTTAGCATATACTGGAACACAATCATGAGATTAAGGTATAAAGAAAACAATAAAATTAAGACAATTATAAATACTTAATATTATTAGATATTAAATATAAATATCAAATGATGGGATTATGGCCCCCTTCTCCATTTCTTTTATGCTAATAAAACAATAATAATGAATAGTGATCAATTGATAAGCTTAATTAATAATATAAGTGAACCGTAGGCCTAGGACTTGCCATAATTAAAAGTTAAAATACATCATCTCCTCTCTAATTTGATTTTGATTCATCTTTATATATAATGTGGTGCAGTCAATATCAATCGATCATATTCATCTGCTTAAAATAATCCAAAATTAAGTTGCTAGCTAATAGTAATAATAGAAGATGATTAATCCCAATAAAAATGCTTTATAATAATATGTTAGATTATGGTTTTTTGCTTAGGAAACCCTAACCCTAATTTACGAAAATAATAATAACGGTGAAAAGACTAAAAAGGGTCTGGAATTAGATTAAAGAAGGGAAAGGAAAGAGAGGAATCCCATCCCAACAAAGGTGAAGAACAAAGGGGAAAGGGGCAAAGGGGAAAATGAAATGATTACTTGAATGGAGATGGGACCCAGTTGATAATCTTTCCTTTCCAAGTCTCTCAATTTTTTGACTTGGGATTGGGTCCCACCTCGGCCACCATTGTCTTTATGGATTGAATGATAAAAAGAGCACCTCACGTGGACTCTGAACCAAAGGGCCTCTGTCCAACCACAATAAAAAGCCCCCTTCTCTTCATTCCCACATATATATTTATATATATTTCATCAAAAAATTAAATCTATTTTTATTACAAAATGAATTTAATTTAAATTTCGACAAACCAAAATTTTTCTAAAAATATTTTTGCTTTTTAAAGGTTACCCCTATAATTCCCACTCATTATCTTTGTTGCTTAAAGCTTTGCTTCCCCTCTCTGCCCTTATCCTCTCTCTTCTCTTCCTACACCTATCTACATCAATCCTTCAAGCAAATTTTCTTCCATTTTCCAGGCATCCAAACAAACTAACCCCTTCTTCTTTTCTCTCTCTCTCTCTCTCCCAAGGAGACCCACTTACTTACATATTCAACTAAAAATCTCTGCAACAACAAAATCCCAAAAAAGGAAAAAAGGAAAGTAAGAAAAAGCCATTAGGGAAACCACATATTTTCATGCTATAATGGAAGGAGGTGATGATCAGCTCCACCACCACCACCACCACCAGCAACACCATCAGCACCACCAACACCACCACCATCACCGTCCTAACTTTCCATTTCAATTACTTGAAAAAAAGGAAGACGAACCTTGTTCCTCCTCCTCTCCTTATCCTTCTTCTCTTCCTATCTCCATCACTGAACCAAACAACACCAATAATAATACTAATAGTAACAACAGTAATAATAATACCCTTAATCGTTCTTCTTCTTCCGGTCTCCAGATTGTTTCAGTTCAAGAACCTTCGAAGAAACCTCCGCCTAAACGAACATCTACCAAAGACCGACACACCAAAGTGGACGGACGAGGCAGAAGAATTCGGATGCCAGCTCTCTGCGCAGCTAGGGTTTTCCAGCTGACTCGTGAACTAGGTCACAAATCCGACGGTGAAACCATTGAATGGTTACTTCAACAAGCGGAACCAGCAGTGATCGCCGCCACCGGCACCGGTACAATCCCTGCGAATTTCACTTCCCTTAATATATCTCTACGTAGCTCGGGTTCGAGTATGTCGGTACCGTCTCAGTTAAGATCGGCCAGCTTCAATCCGAATTTTTCGATGCAACAGCGCCGGAGTTTATTTCCAGGAATAGGTCTAGAAACGTCGCCAACGCCGACATTTCTAAATTTCCAGTCGAATAATTTGAATGCAGTGCTTCAAGCGAAACAAGAACTGCGCGACACTTCTTCTCTCGAATTGTCGACCGAAACAGAAGAGAGTTTAGGAAGAAAGCGAAGGCCCGAGCAAGATTTATCATCGCAACAACATCAGATGGGCAGTTACTTGTTGCAGTCCAGCACAGGAGCAATTCCAGCGACCCACAGTCAGATTCCGGCGAATTTTTGGATGCTAGCGAATCATAATAATCAAGTAATGAGCGGAGACCCAATTTGGACATTTCCATCCGTTAACAACAGTGCTTTGTACAGAAGTACTACGTCCAGCGGATTGCATTTTATGAATTTTCCTACTCCGGTGGCGTTGTTGCCGAGTCAACAATTAGGGTCGAGTAGTATCAGCGGCGGCAGTGGTGGTGGCGGAAGTGGCGGAAACAGCGGTATGAGCGAAGGGCATTTAAACATGCTAGCGGGATTAAATCCATACAGGCATCCAGGAGTATCGGAATCACAAGCGAGCGGGTCACAGTCACACCACGGCGGAGGCGGGAACGGAGACGATCGGCATGACAGCACAAGTCATCAGTCGTAGATGATCGTCATCATCATCATTCCCACTTGTGTAGTTTGATGTGTAACACACGTGAGGTTTGATTGCTGTTGAATTTGAGTTTTGTTTTTCATTTCTTTTGGATTAATTATGATTCCAAAATTTTTTTGTGTGATTAATATTTAAAAAGATATATATGGGGTTTTAGGGTTTGATCAATTATTTAAGAAAGGATATTATTGGGTGGATTTTGATTAAAAAAAAAATTTTGTTTGATTAGCATAGCAGCAGTACACCTACAAAAGTACTAGTTACTATAAATCTCATCAGCATCATCATTGTTTGTGCAAAATAAAAATATATATTTGATGCCAAAGCTGCTGCTGCTATATTAGTACAGCACACTATAATATAGTAGCTCCAATTTTGTGCTTTAATTGCGTTGAAATAATAATCAGTGCTTACAGGCCCTGTTAAGTCTCCTACCTAACTAGCAATTCAATTCTTCTATATTATATTATCTGGTCTAGTCTGGCCACTTGAGAGTGTGGGACTACTGACTGAGGGCCGGGAAGGGGAAATAAAGAAAGAAAGAAAAGGTTTTTTTTTTGAAAAAAAAAATTGATATGTATTATATAAAATAATAATAATAATAATGCAGTGAAAAAATTACTGCAACAATGGAGTGTCCAAGTAGTATAATAATCTATGGTGATTCTGAAATGAGGGACTGCCATGAATCTCAAGGTTTACTGCATCAATGATTAAAGAGAATACAGAGAGAGAGGGAGAGAGGGTAATAGGACGGTGGGACCGGGACCTTATCAGTTCCAGGTGTTGGCTCAGATTGTGGGACCCATATGCTGGTCATTGCCCAAACCAATGTACAATGTCACTGACAAACAGGTGGATCATTCCTCTCTCTCTTTACTTTTTTTTAATTTTAATTTATAAAAAAAGAAAGAGAGATAGATAGAGGTGGTAAAAATATAAAAAGAAAGAAAGGATGTTTGAATGAAGATGATGGAGGAGGAGAGAGTAGCAGTTTGCTGGCAGCATTAGAGAGGATCGGTGGTGGGTGTTAATGACCCTACATACAAGGCCCTACTGATATTTATAATTAAATCTGAACCGTTAGTTGGTTTGGCGGGGGCCCGGCGTTTTGATGGGCACATTGAATAATTGGGTCTTGGCGAGGAAAATGTGGAATCTGGAGTTTCATTCGAATCATACCCCAACTTGTTACTGTCTCCTCATTTTCTTTCCTCTCTCTTTTCTTCTAGTTGGCAATTTGAGCTTTCTCTTCCCTTGTATTATTATTTCCTGCCCAACCACCAAAATCCCCTGATTCTACTTTCTACTATTTACTTACTTATTTTTGCATCAGTGGTCCATGCAATGCATCCATCTTTATTTTCACTTAATACTCTCTTCCTAATTTTCTTTTTCTTTCTCCTTATATTTATTGGATTAACTACAACGTGTTCTTATAAGCAAGTTTAATGGATGCAATTTCATATATAGGTAATTCTGAACTAATTAAGTTAGTGTGTGCTGTGTTCTTGAAATGAGCAACTTTTACTCTCCAACTGTAAGTTGAATGATGAAGGTTATATATAATTAGGGAGAGGAGGATGGCATCAATTCAAATGGGAAGTATTTATTATTAAAATTAACTACAAGATAGGAATGTGTTTCGTCATTTCCATTATTGCCTCGCACCATACTTAGGGAAACAGAATTACAGGCAACCCCAAACATAGCTAGGTTCCTCTTCAATTATTTTTACAAGAATCACATTATGTCTTATTATTACAATAGGAGGATTCACTGTTTTTTTCATATAATTTACTATCAACTTTTTTTAAATATTTTCAACTCTTTTTACATTTTGCAAGGTTTGCTTTAACTAAATGTGTAGTTTAGATTGTTGAGTTACAGCCTTAATTGCATCAGTAGGGAATTTTTTTATGTACAACCATATAGGTATGAGTGGTTCAACCAATTATATTTACAGATTCATTTATTACTGCTCTATTTGATTAGTTTGGTACAAATTTAGCAGGAAAGTCATCATATTCTATTGCACTATCAAAATAGGATAATATTGCAACTAATGCTAACGCTTGAGCTGCAATTTTAAGCTTTGGCTAAATTTTAAAAAAAAAAAAAAATCAAGGAAAACAGAAATTAATTAATCAATTTATTAAAAATAAGAGCATGAAAAAGCAATTTTTTTTTTTTTACAATTAAAAGTACTTATATACTGATATAATCATGAATTACAACCAATAAGAAGAGAATCAGCTCAACTTTGTTCGAAATCCAACCATACTAGCAAAATAAATAAATAAATAAAGATGATAATTTCAATTATTTTTCATTAAACAACTTGGTTATGTATACGCTCAACTTGAAATTTGATGACTTATACAATAATGGAAATTTTTTCCCGCACTAGTGTATGGGACATGTTTATATATATTAAACCAATGAGCTTTTTTCTTTGTTATTTCTAAATTTTATTTCTTTCTCCAACAGATTTAAGATAAAATGTTACAATTAGATAAGAAATAAAATATTACAATCTATGCTCACTGGTGGAATATTTAATTTTTTTTTTTTTAAAATTATATCCACTCCATCCAAATTATTTGGCGCCCAACCTTAATTATCAACACATTTACAAACAAAAAAAAAGGAAAATGGAGTAAAATTAAGGAATTGAAGTTGGAAGAAGAAGAGTAGCATAGAGAGCAAAGGACTTATATATATAAATGGAATTATGAGAAATTGGTAAAAATGCTTGGGAAAATGGTTTCAAAAACAAAAACCATCATAATTGCTAAAAAGAAGAAACCACTCACATTCTCGTTGGTAGTACTGAAACTGCACATGGATATGAGCCACCAAATGGGCCCTTCAAACAAATCTTGTATCCCTAAAATAGAATGATTATGATTAGACTCTAATCCCATTCTTATTTAGACTCAACAACCAAGTCGGTATCGGTTTAGGAAACAAAAACGATTTTCAGTTAATAGGTGCTAGCTCATTAAGACTCTATAGATTTTGGCCCATAAAATCTAGTAATCCTCTCATTGATTCGATGATTATTATGTAGTTAGATACAGAAGCATGTGCATGGTTTGGTTTCTGTTCTGCCATTTAGCCTGCAGGTTGGTTGTTAGCATATAGGAAGGATTGCTTTTAAGCTATTGGATTTGGGTGATCTATTCATCAACTGTCTGCCTTATAATACAAGTCAATATAAAAATTTATTTACTACACGGTTAAATACTGTAAATGAAAATAATAATAGTATTAATTTGTCTAGGTCAAAGGTGAAACAAGGAAAAATGATTGCAACATTTAAACTAAGGAAGAAGGGAAAAGACCCACATTTGGACAGTACATTTGGTCAATGTCACAGTAGCTAACAGGCAAGGCAGTGTAGTGTAAGTAAGTAATTGAGCAATTTGGGTGAAAGAATCTTCTATCCCTCATTTCATATATTTGGCTTGGCTCCTTCCTCCTCTCTGTGCAATACCCTAGGGTTGTTTTTGTCATTTCCTCTTGAAAACGACTTCAAATTCTAATTTTTCGTAATTGAATTTTTTAATTTAATAAAATGTTTTTGGACAATAAGAGAGGGGAATTCAAAGTAGAAAGGGGATAAAATTGAGGAATGAAAAATAGAATAGTGAGAGAAGGAGGTTGGTAAAGTTTAGTAAAGAATGCATGTGTGATGTCGGTACCTTATATTTATTATGTTTCTATATATTGTATATTTAATAATCATATCCTATTTAATTTCTTATGAACCTACAAAAGGGTATCCATGTAAATTACCATTTCATCAACCAACAGTACGTCCATATCTGTCCTTCATTTCCAAAATTTATCTCTTCTCTGCTGCCATAAACACACTACGGAACCCATCTTCAGTTACCTCACTTCTTTACCTACTCTTTTTTTTTTTTTTTAAATTAATAATTCATTACAAATTTTATTTTAGTTTATATAGAAGAACTCGCGGTTTTCCCTTTTACTTGTTTTGGTAAATAAAACGACAACGTCCGAAAAGTAGTTTCAGTGTGGAGAAATGCGACCATATAAGTCGTTGTCGTTCAGTTTGGGAAAATTATCGACACAGACTCAACAGCATGAGAAACGATCAATCGTTTGCAGCTTACCCCACAAGCGAGCGCGTGATTTGAAATTCCACAGTAAGAAGGCCATCGGAGGTGGGAAAAGATGTGTGGCAGTGTGGGAGAGGGTCCATGCTTCTGAAACTACAAAACAACAATAGTTTGGACAGTGGTGGTGGTAATTTTCAAAGTGCGATATCGTCATTCGATTAATAATGAAAATGGCTAGAGCCAGTAGGAATTGGTGGAGCCATTCCAAGACTGTATGTAACAACCCAACTCATACCTAATGGCATATAGCAAGTCATTTTTTTTAATATATAACATGTTACGTAATAACTAATATGACCTTTACAACCAATTATTACAAATCTCAATCATATCTTACTACCTATGAATCTATATGCAACAATCGCCACTATTATGCTATAAGTTTATATAGTATACAAGCTAAACCAAACACATTGACATAATTACATATTAAACTCTATATGCGATGCAATGACAACTATCATGCATATGTCTTGCCGTATACTATTCGCTATAATCTTTAGGGATAATTATTTGTAGGTCTCTGAGATTTTGCATAATATACTTTAGGGTCCCTCTATTTTGATTTAAAAATTGGGTTTAATTAGCATGGTCTGATTCAAATAAACCATGGTCCAATTCAAATAAACCAAAGGGTAGTTTTGTCATTTTGAAAAATTTTAATCAAAATCGTTGACTTTTTCAATTGACTAACGCCGTTTCTGGACGGAAGGATCTGATAGTATAATTTTTTAAACCTGAGGAACCCGATGATACAATTTCCAAAATAGAGGAACCCCAGAGTATATTATGCAAAACCTTAGGGACCTATAAATAATTATCCCTAATCTTTAACCCGATTATTACATGCCTTATTCATAATTTATATCATATAACATAAATCTATATGACAAAATTAAAAGAATGATGCAATACGAGAGAGAGACCTAGGCTTCAACCGACCGACCCGAGCAAAAATGAGGTGGAATTAACGCCTGTCAGTCGCCAGACAAAACCTGAAATCATAGAATTACAATTTAATGAGTTACATACTCAGTAAGTATAAACTAAAAAAACATAAAAAAAATAGTAAAATCACGAATCAAATTCATACACTAAACCTGTCGATGGCAAGCTTAGTTCATAAGATTGCATCAACTTTGAAAGCTTTAATTGTTTTAACCATTAATTCCATATAATTCTATAACAACAGAAACATATAACAAAATACAGATATCTTTGACATAAGATTCCGTTTATTCTTTAAGCCATAGCTACTATAACCAATAATGCCTTACAATTCCATATAACAAATACAATTTGGCTAGCCAATAACAAATTCTGTATATAAGACCGGAAATCCATCGGCCTCAAATGACTCAATTTCATATATCAATTAAAACCTCAAAATAACAGTCAAAACATAACTATTGTAATACAAATGTCATATGATTCCATTTAATATCTTTGTGATCCATCAAGCCAAAGTATTGCGCCTGGGAATTTCACAGAGCATGTGACAATAGCTAGCTACTAACACTAGACCTGAATTTTTCATAGGTCGATCAGAAACAATAGACTTGAATGATTCATAGGTCAATTCATATTTATATAGTGATCTGAAGATCGATCTGTATCATAAATTAACCTGAAGGTCCATCCGTAACAATATATTGACCCGAAGGTCCATCCGTCAATTCATATAGAAATTCGTAGGTTTCTTTCATAAAATTTTTAAATACTGGTCATGACGATCATAACGGCCTTAATTAAGTCCTGTAAGAATGCAATAACATGACATATGAACATTTATCATAATATTTCATATAATCCAATGACTGAGCTTCAATACCAGTCCAAACAGTATATATATCCAATAGCAAATCTCAATAAGTCAATTGGTCGGATTTAAGTACCGAATCAATGACCAAAATCACAATATTTAATATCCAATAAATTTAAATGATCGAGCTTCAGTACCAGTCCAAATAGTTCAATAATCATATATTCAAAGCAAATAAGTCAATTGACCGAGCTTCAATACCAGTCCAAATAGTTCAATAAGTATATATTATCAGTATCACATACATCAAGTGACCGGGCTTCAATAACGGTCCAAACAGTTCAATATCAATAATATTTATCATTTCACAATATCACAATGTAACATCCTCTCTTATACCTTACGCCATAAAACATGCTAGTTTTTTTATATATAAAATATTAACTCATTCATTTTAACCTAAGTCAATTTCAGTCATTAACTTATCATATAACCAAAGCATTAAATTAGAAATCATACATAACATATTCCAAACCAATATTTACATATACTTAACCTGTTTATCCAAAAACCTATTAACATAACATGTCAATAATATACTTATACTCAAAACATATAATTATGCTATACAAAACATAGCATAAAGTAAAAACTATATGCAGCAGATACAGATGTCGTGGTGTGAGGGAGAGAGGCCTAGACTTCAGCTGTACCGACTTGAGCATAAACTAGTGAAGTCTCAGTATTTCACTCAAACAGCAGACCTGAAAACACATTGTGCGATTTGGGTGACTCACCTACTCAGCAAGTGCTAACCAAAACAATAACAGTCAACAAATAGGGCAATTCATCAAAACATATCAAGATTGTTCAATATCAGGTCATTTATAGCATATATAAACAGTACCATATCATAAGATGCATAATGACATGTCTTTCATTTTTCTTTAGTTGTGATTTATCGACCAAGTGTTGCCCCGGGAATTTCACGGCATATCAGTAACCATAGCTGGCCAGCAAACCTGTAAGACCGGAATATATCATTGGTCAAAAGGGATCCGAGGATCAACCTTTACTATGCAGTATACACCAGATCATTCTGCATCGTATAGGACCCGTAGGTCTTTCTATAACATATAGGACTAGTAGACCTTTCCGTCAAATCATAGAGAAAACCATAGGTTTCTCACGTGAAATCTGCAAACACTGGCTACGATAATCACAACGACCGTATATAAGTCCTGTGGAAATGCATTTATAAAACATACATTTCATATCGTCATGCTTCATATAATCATTTGACAGGGCTTTCATACCGGTTAAAACAACATATATATCTCTATAATCAGATCAAATAACTCAACTGGTCGGATTTCAGTACCGACTCAGGAAACACAAACATCGCAAGTCATATAACAGATATTTCCAATTGACCGGGTTTCAATACCGGTCCAAACAATTCAATAGCATAAAACAACAGTCTCATATCTCACAGATGATCGGGCTTCAGTACCGGTTCAAACAGCTCAGTATAGCATACTTGACAATATCACAAAGTTCAAGTCAAACATATAAATAAGTGGATTTAGCACTTACCTCACTGCTGTGAACTCGGGTGACCCTCAGGTTGCTTACTCCGCACCGCCCGAGAACTCGATGCTCTTATAATGCATAGCATAGCAATGATGTTCAAATAACCAAATCAGAAATTCATATATGCTATGATGCATGATTTCATAATTAATCTCTAAAATATTTGAGTTTAAAATTAATCCGTATATTTTTCTGAGAATTTAAACTCAATCCATAAATTTTTCCTATTTAAAACCAATTTATAACATATTAAAAATAATTATCAAATTCAATTTATCATATAATAATTATAATTAATAATAATTATTAAAACCAAAACCATATTTAAATAAAAATAAATAATTAAAATCAAATTCATAATTAAATTCTTTAACAAAATATTTAAATCTTAATTTTCAGCCTCAAAACGATCTCAAATAAATTTTTGACGTCACAAACGGATTCAGGACGTTGAAATTAGGTTGGTAGGGCCAAAACGTAATTTATAAAAGTTTCTGGGTCAAAAATATAAACAAAATTAAACTTTAGGGGCTAAACTGCAATTTTACCAAAATTCAGGTGCTGTGTGCGTAATTTTCCACGCTGAGCAGCCTCGCCCACAGTCTCTTGCGCCCGCGCACGCGCCTGGTCCAAAACGCACGCAAAGAGTGTCGTTTTGGCCGGCCTATCTCTCGCCTGCCTCTTGCCCAGAAACTGTGACTCTCAAGTCTACTTCCCGACAACTGTACGTCCTCCTCTAGTGGCTTTCCGGCGAACTACGACCACCTTTCTCTTCATCGACACACCCTCTAACTAACCATCGGAGCCAAATTCCCAAAAACCCTCTAGATCTTAAGATATAAGTCCTCAAAGTTGGCTCCTCACTCTGTTTTTCCCAAAACCCAGAATTTTCCTATCTCACAACCCAACTTCAAGCCACTTTTCCGGCCACCTCCGGTGCTTTTCTGGCAAAGTAAAACGACTAAACTCTACACTAACATACCCTCTATCAACCCATATAGCCCAAACTCACAGAAGCTTCACCAATTGGAAGTTATAACCCTCCAAAGTTGCTATCTCAAGACTGCCTATAGACTTAGATTTTCAACCTAGAATTTTGTTCTTCTTCTCCCACGAATTCTAGACCTTTTCTAACCAATCTAACATTTCAATTCACTTCATATGCAACCTAAAAACATGTTAAAACAGTTAGATGGAAAGTTTACCTATGTTTCTGTTGTTGTTAGTTTTTGGTGAATTTGGATTTTTACCAAAAATCGGTGACAAAACATTTTTAGTTTTGAGCGTCGCCGAACTAGTCGGTCTTTAAAAATAATTTTAGAGTCGCCACCCGATTTCGGGACATCAAATTTTAATTTTAGAAAAATGACTCCGTTTTATTTTAAAAAGGCACTTGGTCGAAAAACAGAGATTTTAGGTAAGGAGATAAGGTACGACGGTTTAAGTTTTACTTAAACCGCCGCCCAGCAAAAACCGGCCTCTTGGTTTGTTTTTCTTTCCAAAATTTAAGTTTTTATTAAAAAGCCTTTGCGTATTTCAACTATCGATGTCCTTAATTGTCGATTTTCGGTCATGTAAGAAAACAAATCAAACAGTAAAGCAATAAAATGCAGAAGATTAAATGCAGAAATATAAATACCCCTTAAATCTAAATTATTCTTTCTCCGATTAGGAGAAAATAATTACAAACCGAACCTAATTAATTACAATCTACCCTTTTTAATCCCCAAATTAATTATTTAATCTCAAAATACCCCAAATTCATATAAAATAAATATTTAAGGCATGTAATTGAAAATTACGGAAAAGTCCCTAAAGGTTTGGAAAATTTACAAAATGGTCTTCGATTTTATAGAAAATTACCAAACAACTTCAAAACATACAAAAATAACAAATCAATTCGAAAATAAACATAAAAACAAAAAAAAGGTCCAGGTCATGCAAAATTACGAAATAGTCCCTGAGGTTTGGTCAAATTACAATTTAGTACCTAATTTTGTGGAAAATTACCAAATAGGCCCAAATCATGCATAATTTTAAGACAGTCCAAAGCAAAACATTTAAATCCAGTAAAGGTAACAATTTAGAACTAAACATACAAATTTCAATTTAATCCTCATGCCTTGTAAAAATTGCAAATCTGCCCCTATATTTTATTCAATTCCAGAATTGGCCTTTTTGGTTTTCATGCACAGAAAATCAGCCTTAATTCAATGTCACACACCAAATAGCTTCGTTTTTGCAAATAATCTTCAAAATAGCCCATTAATGATTATTTTGTTCATGCATGTTCAACATATTCTATTGTCTCTTAGACTTTTTCCACATATATTTTCTTCCTAACAGCACATAACACTTTTCAAGGAACAAGGAGAACAGGTCATAAACAATAAAAGATTACACAGCAAAAGCATCTATACAAGTTGCCCAACAAACAGAATTTCAACTTAACCCTAAGCTAACTTTGCAACAAACCATACAAAATTCTTGCAACAGCCATGGATCTCAGAATTTTAAATGAATGCAACCTAAAAGGTAATCCAAGATGCGATCACATGTTTGTTAATCTTTAACACCACAACCAGCTGATAGTATCTCTGCTTTGATCAACCAACTTACATAATCATTATCAGCAGCATTTCAATGCGGATTAACAAGCAGAAACAGATTGTTTAAAGGCAGCTAGCTCATTTATGGAACCTAAGATTTATGGAAGCTAGGATAACACATGCGATAACAAAGAAAAGGCACAACCTAACGTAACTAGCATTCGTACCCACAATCCAGATCAACAACAGAATCTGCTCAACCAAACTTCACAACAGAAGTCACCACCAAAGGGAGGGATAACAGCTTTAAAGACCTAAGTCTAGTCATCATATTACTTCTAAGGCAAACTAAAAATCAGAAACAATGGCAGACTGAAATGACCACAACACAAATCAGGTTTGGAATATGGATGGTAAGACCCTTAAGTGCAGCATCACCAGGCAAATAACAATTGTTTAACAAAAGCTGAAACTATTAATGTAAACTAACCACAGCCACAATAACTATATTA
Organism: Croton setiger; assembly: GCA_948099555.1. Classification (NCBI taxonomy): domain Eukaryota; kingdom Viridiplantae; phylum Streptophyta; class Magnoliopsida; order Malpighiales; family Euphorbiaceae; genus Croton; species Croton setiger. Next base: position 15,422 of record CANUEY010237598.1, read on the forward strand.
TATCTAAGCTTGACATACAAATAGCAATAATAAGCAGTAGCCATGGACTAAACACTAGGCCAAAGATAGTCATTCATTAACGATTACAACATGGCAGAACCGAACATTAACTTCATACACTCAACATTATTAAACATTTCAGAATCAAGGTAAAGAGAAAAGGTATAGAGAATCACACAGCAAGTCTAATCTGGTTCCAAAACATAAAATTTCATACTGTAATAGAAAGGAAGGAAGGAACAGAAAGGAGAAATACCTCAAAGTAGCTTTTCGAATTCGATTCCAAACTTTAAACAATGTTTATAGCAGTTCTTTGATTTACAACTTTCCAAACAAATCTGAACGAAATCCTGGTTTCAAATTAATTTTGAAACAGGAAATCGAACTACTGTTTCCACCCCCAAATCCCTAATTTCAAAACCCAATTTTTCAGAGATCCCTAGAATCCCCAATTTACAAAAATCCCTAACCCTAATTTTCAAATCAAGGAAATCCCTAGTTTACGAAATTATGAAACCCTAGAAATTGAAGTTGAAAGCTTACACGTTCTTTTCTCTCTGGAATTTTTTCGAAGGCCCCCCCTTTCCTTCGAATTGCTCCTCTTCTGGAATTTTGTAGGCAGAAGGCTCAGCCCTCTTCCCTTTCTCTCTCCGCGTGCCTCTTCCTTCTGCTGCAGACGATAAGAATGCTTTCTTCTCGCGCCCAACAGCCGCCTGGAACTCCTTCGTTGACCTTCTATTTTGGGTGGAGCAAGCTGCTGGTCCCCTGCCTCGCCATCGTCATCGTTCCCTTTCCAGGTCTCGATTCTGTTTCGTTGTTCTATACTGCCTTCACGCGTTTTCTTTCTCTTCTTTTTTTTTTTGCTTTCCACGTGATCAAAATGACGCCGTTTTGGCGCGTTTTGGTCTGCTTCAGTAAAGGGGAAGGGAATTTGAATCGAACCGGTCGGGTTCGATTCAAACCCAGATTTCTTCTACTTTTCCATTTCTTTTTTTTTAAACACATAATAATAATAATAATAATAATAATAATAATAATAATAATAATAATAATAATAATAATAATAATAATAATAATAATAATAATAATAATAATAATAATAATAATAATTGATTAAATTAAATAAAAATGTTAAATTAAAATTAAGCCAACCTAATTAAACTTTTTTTTTTAATTTTTTTATAAAATCAAAATATACACAAAAATAAATTTTCAATTAAAAATTAAGATCAATAAAAATAAAAATAAAAATATTCATTTAATTAAACTAAAATTAATTAATCTAAAGAAAACAAACATATTTATTTAGTTGCTAAATTTTTTTGGAGGCCGAAAAACTTAAGAAGGAAGAAGAATCTTGGGATTTTTGCAAAACAAACGAAAACTGATTTGGAATCAGGAGATTAGGGAATTCATCGAGCTTAAAATATTTGGGCATTGGGTATTTTTTTCTTTTTTTTAGATTTTGGGAAAAAATTGAGTGTCAACAGTTTTCCCCACTTTGATATAAATGGTGAAAAGCAGGAATTTATATCAAAGTATCAGTTGACGCAAAAATAAGAGTACTTACCTCGGAGTATTGTTGATGATGAATCCACTGAGTGTCTTTGGAGTAATTTCTCGCTATCTTTGAGATTTTGTTGTAGAAACCGCCTGTTGTCTTTGGAAGTCGTAATCTCTCGCTGACTGTGAGAGAATCTAGCTGTCTGAAGAAATTATCCGGTATCTTTAGAAACCACCGTTTATCTTGGGAAACCAACCGTTGTCTTGGGAAGGTTTAATCTCTCGTCTGTGAGAGAATTTAGTTTCCTGAGGAAATTATCTGGTATCTTTGAAAACTACCATTTATCTTAGGAAACCAACCGTTGTCTTTGGAAGGTTTAATCTCTTGTTGTCTGTGAGAGAATTTAGTTGTCTGAAGAAATTATCCGGTATCTTTGGAAACCACCATTTATCTTGGGAAACCAACCGTTGTCTTTGGAAGGTTTATTCTCTCGCTATGAGAGAATTTAGTTGTCTGAAAAAATTATCCGGTATCTTTGGAAACCACCATTTATCTTGGGAAACCAACCATTATCTTTGGAAGGTTTAATCTCTCGTTGTCTGTGAGAGAATTTAGTTGTTTGAAAAAATTATCCGGTATCTTTGGAAACCACCATTTATCTTGGGAAACCAACCATTATTTTTGGAAGGTTTAATCTCTCGTTAGTATTTCATCCACTGACTTTTCTTTTTGATTTTCGACTCCACAAATTCTTTGGGTATTTTGTTCCTGTAAAATTTTAACACAAATATGTAAATGCATTGTTAGTCAAATGCATGTATGAATGGCTTTCCAAATGCAATTCTATTCTACTGTAATGGCTGCGAGCCGTGAAGCCATCCGGGCCGGCGCAAAATCCATAGTTGACTTATCAGAAGATCCCGTTTTAGGACCATGGCTTGTTTGTTTCTTTTCTCATGGTGTGCATTTCTTTGACACTCCTTTGAACATCCCTTTTGGAAGCCTTTTTATCTGCAAAGCCCTTTCTGTGCCCCCAAGGCTTTTCTCATCTTTCTATGATTCTGTTGCCCCCTGATTAGAGCAATTATTCCATTCCTTTCCACTTAGGAACTTCTTGATCTTTGGAGCTGCAAACCTACTGTTCTTCTTCAAATCAATCTATAACCATTGGAAGGATTGTTCAACACAATGAATTTTAGTATTTTATCTTTATACTAGTATTTTCACCAAGATAATAAGTTTTACTTCAAATTAGTTTAAGTCACTCAGACTCACAACTTCACTCATGTGTTTAAAAGGGTTATTATTTGTGCACTCAACGTTCACTGCTGTGAGCTAAGAGTCACCATAGGCTTGCTTCAAAACCTAACCTCCACTTTTAGTGGTCACAAATTCAAATCAAAAGGTCTTTTCTTTTGGTTGTAATGGGGCCTGGTTCAAGGTTGGTTAAAATAGGATATTTTGGCTTATTTAGAGAGAATCATATACTAGTAAGCTACCTGAAACATTATTAGCTTTCTAATTGAGAATTTTTCTCGTCTTCAATTTTTCTTAAGAACTTTCTAAACTCTTTCTTTTCTTCTTGCTATTTTCCTTTTTCTATTTTCTCTTCACTTTCTTTCTTTTTGCTTTTGATTTCGATTTTTCTTTCTTTTTTTTTTATCATGTTTTGATCACCTAGTGATTTTATTTTGCTTTGCCCCTTTTTTTTGCTTTATTCTTTATTCTTCTCTCTAGCTTTCACTTATGTGATTCTTTCAAAAGGGTAAATGAGGAAATTTTCTTTTGGATGGCTTATAGTGTGGTTTAAAAATGAGCTGTTTATTTTAGGCTAGAATGGGCTCATCTAGAGGCTTATTCAAGTGGGTTGGCTTTTTAAGCTAAATGGTTATTCCTAATTGGCTTTATCTTTTTTGAATTTGCAACCCTAACCTGAACTTTAGGAAGGTTGCAAAGCAAGTTCTAAGATCCTTAAGCTGAGCATGTGAACTCACTCGCAAAAGTTTATTAGTGCTTAGGCTCAAAACTCACAAAAATTGTGCAAAAACAATTTAAAGTAATGCAAATTATCTTGATGAAAAACGCACATAAAGACAAAGTACTGAAACTTAATACAAACATTATTCTGAAATTAGATAATTGTTCAGCATTTTTAGACAATCAAAAGAAAAAACTAAATCTGGATCACGAAGCTTCCTTCTTCGCTTTCAACCGGTCAGGCCTCAGGTGGAGCTACACTGCGGTAGTCTGGAAGTGGATTAGTCTTGATACTGGGCTTACTCTTCTCTGGGTCAGGTATTTTCCCTTCATCGATCAGATTCTGGATCTCATGCCTTAACCTGGTGCACTTATCTGTATCATGTCCCTTAGTCTGATGAAACTCGCAGTAAGCTCTTTCATTATAATTGTCAGCCAGCGTGTTTGGTGGGCGGGGGTCGAGAGGTTGGAGAAGGCCTCTTGACTTAAGCCTCTTCAGCACCTTTGACATTGGCAGGGTGAGCTTAAAGAACTTTCTCTGAGTTTTGGTAGTCGCTACATTCATCGAGGACACCGCAGGTTTGCTACCTGACCCAGAGGATTTGTTTCCATTACCCTAGTACCCAGACTGTCTGAACTTCTGAGCATATTTCTTTTCCTCATTGATCTGGTCCTCGATGCTTAGACCCACTTTATAGACTTGGGCAAAAGTTTCCAGTGGCATGCAGTACATCTTGCTTCGGTACTGTGGGAAGGTGCTCTTAATAAATAACTTGATCTGCTCCTCTGAGTCTGGCCTATTCTTCATTTGTGACAGTTTAGACCTCCACCTCACCATGTATTCTGTAAAGGGCTGGTTATGGCCTTTACTTGATAGGCCATCTATCTTGACCGTCATCTGCTTTCTAAGAGGTACACTCCAAATCTCTCATACCCACATCCCATCTCAGCGTTGTAAGCATATTCCTTAAGAAACAAAGTAGAGAGCTCGTTCCAATCCCTCGTCTTTTTCTTATCAAGATTGTAGTACCAGGTCTGTGCTGCATCAGTTAGGGATAACGGAAACATCTTGGCAATGTCTTCAGGTGGGATACCACTGATTTCCATCAGAGATTTGTACTGCAATAAGTGAATCCTTGGATTACCCATGCCGTTGTACAAAGAGAACTTTGGCATCTTGTAAGCCACGGGCGTAGCTTTCTTCAGATTCAGATCCTCGTCGTCACTGTCATCCAGAAACTCAGTCAGCCCTTTAACCTTCATAATGGCCTTCATCTTTTCCAACTATTTACTCAACTGTTTGAACTCCTCAGAAGGTTCCTTCTCACTTCTGGGCTCGGCTCTGGGTTCCTTTTTTTCAGTTCGTCCCTCTATCATTCGGACCATGGATTCAACCTTATTCTTGCCCTTGGTTCGCATTACTTCAACAAAATCATTCTCATCCGCAGGGATCATGTCCTCGTCCAACAGTTGTTGGTACAATTTAGGATCCTGATGGTACAGCTCCGGGTCAATCTGATACATCACTAGCTTTTTACCAATGTCTTTGGATATTGGATGCACTGACTGAGAAGGCTCGACATTCATGTTCCTTAAAACCTGAGAAACCCCTTTATAAACCCTAACATTGATTTCGGCTTCCATTTCAGCTTTCAATTCGGCCCTCATTTTTCTCATTGCAGCCTCGAATTCATTGGTCTCAGTGACTTTGCTGGAGCTTTCTTTAGCCATCTCAGATGATTGAATACTGTGAGTTTCGAAACTTAGGGAACAAGATACTCTGATTAGTCTACCGTGGATTCTCCGCCACCTCAGTCTCTTAACTCACAGCGTAGAGGAACTGTGTGTCGCTTTCGATTCCCCAATCCGGTTTTGGGAAAGGAAAAGGGAAGAAAATATTTTAGTTTTGAAAAAGGTAGGCGATGAAAGCCGATTTTGGTTGTTTGCCGAACTAGTCGGTCTTAAAATTTTATTGTGAGTCGCCACCCATTTCGGGAACCGGTTTTTACAAAACCAAAAATTCGTTTCGACTCCGTTTTAGATAAGGCAGGTCTTGAACCAAAGAATTTTGGGTAAGCGGGTAGGGTACGTTAGCCGAAATTACAATTTCGACTAACGCCCGGATTTACCGGCCTCCGAAAAATATTTTCCACTTTAAAAGTTAAGACTTGATTTTATTTTAGAAAAACCACTACCGATGTTCCTAAACGGTGATAAAAATCGTTTGCGACAAACACATTATAGAAAGCAGTAAATTGCGGAAAATAAATTACGGAATTTAAACACCCCTTAAATCTAAAAATATTCTTTCTCCGATTTCCGGAGAAAATAATTACAGACGGTTTCCTACGAATTACATTCTACCCAATTTAATCCCCCAAATTAAATCCCGGTGCCCAAAATTAGCAATTTAAAATATTTAAAGGAAAGTTATGAATTAATCCACAAAATTAAGATAATTACAAAAAGGCACCAAACATGAAAATCAAACATCTACATTCATAAATAAGCCAAATCATTCAAATAAACACTTAAATAGACAAAATAACATCAAAAGGGTAGGAATTGGGAATTTGCGATTTGACCCCTCAATTTTGTAAAATTTGCAAAATGATCCCGGAGAGGGAAAATTCATTATTTAACACATAATCATCTAATTTTTATTAATTGGCCATGAACATGCATAATCTACACGAATTTACCAAGTGGGCAACACAATTATGTAAGTTTCCAATTTGGTCCTTGCATTTTCTAAAAATTACAAAAATGCCGCTACATCCAATTCTACCAATTTTAACACATTTTAACACATAATAATGCACATAATCCAGATTACATGCCATAAACAGAAAGTTATAAAATAACTCATATAGCTTGGCAAATTTCATATTGGTCCCTTAACTTTCACATAATTACCAATCTGCCCCATCTTACATTTAATACCTGAATATGGTAGATTAAAACACATCCCTTAAAGATGACTATTCCATGATCTTAAGCAATTACGCATACATTTTGATGTCTTCAATTTGCTATGTTAATGATGTTATGACAATTTCATCTTACACAAACCATATCAAACAGGATCAATATAGAAATATGACAAACCACTGGATGATCAAGCTTTAATACAAGGAATCTGTTACCTCATAAACATGTTATCAAGCTTGAATGATGAATTTAACAGGAATCAACATGAGATGCAGAATGTTATGGCTACAGTAGTGAACTTCTAAAAAAAAACAAAACAAAACAAGCCTGGACAACATGTTATTTACACACTAAGCAGAAACATCTAATAATATATCCTGGGATCGCTCATATATTCTCCCCAAACGGAATTCGCATGATCACACACAGAAATATGACATCCAAAACAAACCTAATGGCCCAGAACACAGGCATATTTAATATCTTGGCTGCACATATAAACTGACTTCAAAGACCAGAAAACAGTCCAGTATAAGGTAGAAACTAGTAAGCTCAGAAAAACATTAGGTTCTAATCAACATGTCAAACATGCCACTTAGATCAAAGAATATGTACAACATGTTCAATGAATGAGGACTTCAAGTTAACTGCACATAGCAGCTACTCAGAATGTCATGACATGCTATGACTTACCCAGCAGGCATAGAACAACATCATGGTTCAATATGTATAACCTACATAAGGTCTGAACCTGGACTCAATCATACAGAAACAATAGGCAAGGCTCTCTATGAATCTTCTTGTCAGCAGATCAACCATTCAATTATACCAATGTTTAATTATTATCAAATCCTATTTGACAGGAAGACTGTTGATCTATGT
>CANUEY010237731.1:0-10530 GCA_948099555.1 Croton setiger
AAGTAAAAGACAAACAGTTAGAAAGCAAATAATTTTTTTTTTTTTTGGTAAGATCTGGCTGTATTTTTATAAACAAAAGAAACAAGAAACACTACAACTACATTATGAAATGGAGCTCCTCTTTCGCTGGTAAGAAATTTATTACAAGAAATGCCAAAATCTTACTTATTTTCTTTCTAGAAAAAGTGGCTACTCGTAATAATCATGGAGTATCTCTAAAGTGTTGGCCACCAATAACAGCATCATCTGGAATGTATTGTCCCCAAAACCAATGTGCTTTCCATACCATATTCATTTCTTCAATGGGCACATTCTTAGTCTCAGGCAAGAAGAAGTATATGAAGAGAGTCATAATAATGACGAAACCCGCGAAGAACAGGAAGAGTCCGAACTTCATGTGGCAAAGCATCGTTAAAAAGAACTGCCCAATCACAAATGTGAAGAACATGTTTACGGAAACATTAATGGCTTGTCCTGCCGATCTAATTTCCAAAGAGCATATCTCACTCGGTACCAACCATCCTAATGGCCCCCAAGACCATGCAAATGCTGCTACGTAGCAACAAATCAACACCAACACAAAGTTGGCTTGTGTGCCTGTTAAATTCCCCACACCATCAGTCCCGAAGCTGATTGCGATCATGATTCCCACAAGAATCTACGTGAAAAGTAATGTTAGTTTCAATATTATCTAGCAAAGCACGACCGGCTAGAAGGGGTGCAAATAAAGCCACTAATCTAGCCTTCAAATTAGTTATCTAAAAATAAGACTTCTAATAAGATGTATATTATGGGTATATACCTGGCTTATAATCATTTGAATGCCACCCTCAAGGAATAATAATCTTCTCCCAAACTTATCAACACTGTATATGGAAACAACGGTGGCTACCACATTAACTACACCAGTTATCACGGCGGATATAAGCGAAGCTTCGTCCCCGAAACCCAGTGTTTTAAATAGAACCGGCGCATAAAACATGATGACATTAATGCCAGTAAGCTGCTGGAAAAAGGGAATTAAGACACATATGACAAGTTGAGGCCTATATTTTGGTTGCATAATGTTCTGCCAAGGGTGTTCAACTCTTTTGGCAGCCTCTGTTGCTTCTACAAGATCTTGGAATTCATCATCAACTTTGTTCGTGCCGCGAATCTTTTTTAGCATTTCTTTTGCTTTCTCTGGATGGCCTCTTTCCAAAATGGAATTGGGAGTGTCTGGAAGGAAGAAAGAGCCTACACATATCATTATTGCTGGGACTGCAGCCAGGCCTAATGAAACCCTCCATCCCCATCCGCCTTTGATTTTTGCTGTCCCATAGTTGATAAGGTTTGCAGCCAAAATTCCAACTGTGATAGCCATTTGGAAACCAATATTCAGCGCTCCTCTCATCTTTGCTGGTGCCATTTCCGACAAATAAACTGGAACAGACTGTAAGTTGACAGCTTAGTAATAATTATAGATATTGAGTTGATATAAGTATAAGAGCGTTCTTATTCTTATATAAGATCGTCCTATATTGTGTTTTTGTATGACAATAAACTGCACGTATCTCCATAAAAACACAAACCAATGTTCTAAATTATACAATGCGTAAGAAATGGGATCTTACTTGATTGGCGAATCCAACACCCACACCAAGTAACAAACGCCCTATAATAAGCATTGAGACATTGGTGGCAGCTCCATTAAGGATAGCACCTATTAGAAAAACGAAACCTCCTAACAACATGGACATCTTACGCCCAAACATTCTAGTAACTGCCGAGGCAAAGAAGGAAGCTACCAACGCCGCTAGGTACAGTGAAGACGTAAAAAGCTGCAACAAATGGCTCTCAAATTTGCAATACATACTCTCATTATGTTTCTCAGATTCTTTCTTGTACACTGATGGGAAGAACTTGCTCAAAAATGCGTCCATTGAAGTTACTCCACCTGCAAATTCAATTAGTTACAATTTTTTTTTTACAAATTAATTAATAATTATAAGAATTTCTTAATTACCAGAGATTCCAAGATCATATCCAAAAATAAGTCCTCCCATGGCTGCAACTAGACAAGCCATAATAACAAAGGGTGTGACTCCACCTTCATACTTCTTCCCTCCTTGAACAACAAAACCACCTCCTGCCATTTTTTTTAAGAAAAAATAAAGATTTGATTTCTTTTCTCTTTATATTCAACAAAAGATTTTATAAAGCAGTTAGAAATTTTAATTTTCCTTCTTCCCTATATGAATATTCATACTATTTAGGATGAGAAAGAATATTAAAGAGGACTCCTTTGGGAATCTTTTGTATTTTTTTCTTTTTTTTGACGTTTTAAGCCCGTAGAGCTATTACAATGGGGACTTGCTTTTATATACTTACTCTTAACAAATCTTATCGACAATATTTCTATTTTTGGTTTTGTTTGACCTATTTTTATGCATTTCTTTGTCATATGCTTTTTACTTGCTCTTTCTTTAGCTGAAAATAAGCTCATCCTTGTCACTGCTTATTGTTCGAGTGGATTTATTTATAGTAATAATAAGTTTTTTTTTTATTATTATTTTCCCTAATATATTAAATTCATTCGAATGTTTTTCCTATGTATATGTTCATTTGTTCGGTAAATAAATTGGACTACAATATTTCCCATTGAATTTTGAGTTTGTAGTACATGAATGACTCTTTTATTGATTAAATATGACAAGAAATCTAAGTGTATAAACTATAGCTAACAAGAAAATGCATATATAACAAGCTTTGATTGATTTATTATTTCATATATGTATCTATCAATGGATTTATTCCCATTTCCCTCTACTTAATAGCATAAGTAGTACATATTACTTTTCGTTGTAAAACTTCAATATTAATGAAAGTTATTGGAGTTCAATCCTAGTAGTTTGATTCACAGGTGGATGTAGACAAATGCTAAAATGTCTAATGTAGTATTGATACCAAAAATTTCAGTATTACATACATTTTGGGTTGTAAATAACCCTAATTCAATTTATTGGGTTACAAGCAAGTCTAGCATAGAAAACTCATTTATCAAGTCAAAGTTTAAATGGTTCATTGTTTTTAAAAAGCAATTCTCATTGGTGTCGAGTTTTCTCCATATTCCATTCAAATAATCGTTTCTTCGATATTTCCTATTGTCATTCTAGCAACGGTTTTTCGACATCGTTTGCTTTCTTTCTCGTGTCTCCCCAGTAGCTTTGCTCGTCTCAATTCTTCAATCGAATGGACAATTTTCGATTTAGTCAAAATCAACACTTTGGAAAAGTGGCAAAACCAACATTTCTGGGGCAGAAGGTGATAAAAGTCTTCATTGTTCTACCTTAATGAGGTCTAAAGTTATGACAAATTAGAAAACTTTCAAAAATTTCAAGCATCAGCCGCCTATCACTTTAAGCTCCTTGTTCAAAATGGTTTGAACTGAAGTTTTCATTTTGGTTCATTACCTAAATTAAAAAAATCCACATCGCCAATAACATCGCAAGATTCCTCAAGCAGAGGGCATATCTCTTTCATCATCTTTTCATGGGCCTTAAAATTTTAGAACCTGACATTAGCCTAAGAAAAAAAATCCCAATCCATTGTCATATCCATTCGAACCATAAACTAGAACTAAGCCATATCTTCCCAAATTGATCTTTTCAACTTTCAGTAGATTTTTGGTCAACAAATCACTATTTCAAGCCCTCATAAGAGGCAAAATTCTTCTTCAAGCTCTCACAAGAGGCAAACTGCTTTTTTAAGCCCTCACAGGAGACAAATAATCTTTACAAGTCCTTATAAGAGGCAAAATTCTCTTTTGATCCCTCTTAAAATGCTAGAACTTCTTTTGGCACTAAGTTCTCATTTTTAAATCAATTTTGGATTTAAGGGTCCACTATTAATCAATTTTCCAAGGAATGACCGACATATAATTTCTTGTTGCACTAAGTGTCGTCTTTAATTTCTTCTTGCTATGGAATGACAAACACTAAAATCTTATTGCTTTTGATAGCACACACTCCTGGCCACCTAGGAGGGCGCCCCAAGCCGCCCTGTAGGGTAGCCCCTGGCCGCCCCGGGCTGACCTAGGTCAACTTTTGGCCGAATTTTTCCCTATAAATAGCCCCACAGAGGTCCTTTTCACTCACAACTTGAGCTGTGTTGACAGCCGCTCTCTTCTCCTTTTTGGCTTTTGGCGATTCCTTATCACCAGACAATTCTTTATCGCTTTCTGCATTGCATTGTTGTGTTTTTGTGCATTCATGCTTTAATAAACACTTAATAAAAAGTACAAATCAAGCTGAAGCTACGAAATGGTCATCAATTACCATAAGTATGCATCTAAACTCAATCTTTTTTATTTTATGCTCCTCTTCTCCTTCTCAAATTCAAACATGCATAACATTTTGCATTTCATAATCACTTTTTGGCACCCAAGTGCCCACCTAATCACTTCTTGTTACACAAATGCCCACATAATCAATTTTTGGGCCCCAAGGCCTAATTAAATTACCTTTTTAGCCCCAAGACCTAAATAAATCACATTTATGGTCGAAAGATCAACAAAATTGCACTTTTGGCCCTAAGGCCTAATAAATCACTTTTTTGGCCCCAATGCCTAAAAATCACTCTTTTTAGCCCCAAGGCCACATAAATAACACTTTTGGTCCCTAGATTACCTTTTCAGCCATAGTGCCATAAAATCACTCTTTTGGTCCCTTGACCAATTTTTCGGCCACAGCGCCATAAAATCACTCTTTTGGTTCGTAGACCACATTTTCGGCCACAGTGCCGTAAAATCACTCTTTTGGTCCCTCAACCACTTTTTCGGCCACAGTGCCGTAAACTCACTCTTTTGGTCCTTAGACTACCTTTTTGGTCATAGTGCCGTAAAATCACTCTTTTGGTCTTTAGACCACCTTTTCAGCCACAGTGCCGTAAAATTACTCTTTTGGTCCCTAGACCACCTTTTCGGCCACAACATAAAATTACACTTTTGGTCCCTAGACCGCACAAGTCACTCTTTTGGCTCCAAGGCCTAACAAAATGTCATTTTGATCCCTAGACCTAAACAAATCAATTTTTGGCACCCAAGTGCCTAAATCACACTTTTTGGCCCTAAGGCCCGTTAATCCTTTTGACACACACACACACACAGCATACATACATGCATTCCCCCTTCTACGCGCCTTTAAATATGTTTTCTCGAACTACATTGACCTTGATCTCTCATACAAACTAGAGTATGTAGGCATACTTGGGATATAACCCCGAGTAATAAGTCTGTGACACCCAAGACCTAAACCCTACGTCATTTCGACGTCATTACATGCATTTTGTGCATTTTTAATTAAAATGCATTATAGATTGTTGTGAAATATGACATGAACATGAACTATATGATTTGGAAATGATAATATATGAATTAGAGATGTTAAAAAAATATGTTTTAAGTTTGTTTATCGTCGAAAGACATAAATGAAGCCAATTAGAGTTTTTGGCTCGCGCGACCGAAAAATGTCGGAAACACGCAATATTTTAAAGTAAATGATTTTGATATGATTTTATATGTTTAATAATATGATTTAAAGATTTTTGGGATCAAGATTTTACGACGACGTCGTACGGTTTCGGTTCCGTGAAAATCGTCGAGATTTCGAACTTGGTTTAGGGCACCGATCGAACCGCGACAAATTTTCGGATTCCGATTTTTACGAAATTTCATATACGTGTTATACTATTTATTTTGACACTAAAAATGAATATTAAGTTGGTGCTGGACTCATTTGGAGGCTGGAAATTAGAGGAAAGAGATGTAAGGTGGTGAAACATATTAACTTAAACATTAAGTTTTGGCTAAAGAGAAAATTGTGGTGCTTAAGCAATTAGAAGTAGCTGCTGTCTTTTTGAGTGAGCTAGAGTCGTTGTTGGCATAGTGAAGAGGTAGGTACAGGCTGGAGTGAAGTGAACAAGAAAGAGAAAACGTGAAAGAGAGAAAGAAAGAAAGAAAGACAGAAAAGAGAAAAAAGAGGTAAAACCTTCAATTCAATATGTTTATTGTGCTTCTGGGATGTTTATTAAGTGATTAGAGGTGATAGATAGAGAAGAGAGAGGCTGGTTTGTGAAGAGAAAGGAAAAAACAAAAATCTGGGTAAAATTTCTGGGTTTGGTAGTTTTCAGGATAGCTACTTTGAGAGTCTATAACTTCTAATCTATAGTGCATGGGAGAGTTTGGCTTCGATGGAATGATAGAAGACATGTAGGAGAAGAGTTTGTTAGTCTTAGATCACCGGAAAGTCGCCGGAGGTGGTCGTAACGATCGCCTGAAGTTGGGAAAAAATAAGGCAATTTCTGGAATTGGGTGAAAAATAGAGTGAGGAGCCAACTTTGAGCAATTATATCTTTTAATTTAGAGGGCTTTTGGGAATTTGGCTCCGATGGTTAGCTAGAGGGTATTGTTGTTGGTCCCGATTTAGTTTTCGGTGGATTTGGATTTTTATCAAAACATTTTTAGTTTTGGGATTTGCCGAAACTAGTTGGTCTTAAAAAAACGGTTTTGTTTTTAGAGTCGCCACCCGATTTCGGGACACCATTTTATTTTACAAAAATGATTCCATTTTATTTTAGAAAAGGCATTAGTCAAAAATCAGAGATTTTGGGTAAGGTATGACGGTTTAAATTTTACTTAAACCGCCGCCCGGTAAAACCGGCCTCTAGTTTGTTTTTCTTTCCAAAATTTAAGTTTGAAATAAAAATGCCATTGCTGTTATTAAACTAGCGTTGTTCCTAAATGACGTTTTTGGTCATTTGCGAAAATCAAATTCAATTATTGAAAGCAATTAAAGTGCAGAATTAAAGTGCGGAAATATAAACACCCTTTAAATCTAAATTATTCTTTTTCCGATTTCGGAGAAAATAATTACAAACCATCCTAATTTAATTACAATCTACCCGTTTCGATCCCTGAATTATTTATTTGAAATCCCAAAATACCCCAAAAGCATATAAAATAAACATATTAAACATTTATAAAAAATTATCAAAAAGTCCTTGAAATTTTAGAAAATTACCAAAAGATCCATAAATTATGAAATATATCAAATAACCCCTAAACATGCAATATTATCCAAATGGTTTATGAAAAATATAAAACATGCAAAACAATTGAATTTTAAGCCATCTCTTAACTTTTCAAAATTACCAATTCTACCCCATTTCTATTTCTAATGTTTTTCATGCATTATTACAAGAATATGCTCTAATTTGTCCCAATTGCACAATGTAAGCAGATTTATCAAATAATCTTAAGGTTCTTGGCAAATTTCAAGTTTAATCTTTAAAATATTCCATTCTATTCTAACCTTATGACAACCTTTAGTTTTGAATGTTTCAAATAACAAATCATCATGCAACATTCTCAACAATCTAACACATATTCTACATCATACTCTTTCATTCGGGCACATGAATTTCTTGTAATATTTTACAACTTCTTGAAATGTTCATGTGGACAGTAAGCACATCATCCATTTGATCACAAGACATCAATATAAATGGTATTCTACATGCAAATTTATTGTGTCAAAGATCAAATAAAAGGTTAAAATAAATAATAAAAAAAAAGAACTCAATCTCATGGATCAATGTGCTGTTCTAACCATTTTCAAACAAAAGTTACAATACACTATCACACTGTATATTTTACAAATTTTGTTGGAAAACGGAAATAACATTTTTGAGACTAATTCAATTCCTTTCATTACATAATATAAAGAAACAATTATATAATCAGGCTATGAAAATTGCATGGAAGAATCTAATCAAATAAAGCCATATTAACTTTCGAATGAAAGGACTAGGACAGATCAATCAAATAGTAAACATGAAATGCTGTATGAACATGTATTTAGTCCATTTCTTGTAAAAGTTTATGAAGATAATTTGCTGAAGATGATTTCTTGTTCATGTTACTCAATCCAGAAAACTCAACAAGAAATAACAAAGCATGAATCACAGGTTCTAACTTTGATCCATTTAACTAAACTATGAAGATCAATTCACATTCATTACAGTGGATCAAAGCACAATATAATGAAGAATATCCTAAATTCAGAAACACAGCAAATAGGATCTCAGCCAGGAACGAACAGAAACAAATGCTTTTCAACAGATTTAACCAGGTTCCCAGATAAATACTTTCGTACTTGAATATCAAATTTAAATTGAAAACGAAAAAGAAGAATACCTCAGATTTAACTTCTCAGAATCAATTGTGATTGATAATTCCAAATATTCTTACAGAAGCAGATTGTCCAGATCCAGAATCCTTTTTTCCAGAAATTACAACGAATAGAGGAAAAAAAAACAAACAAAGTTGTTCTAACACAATTTCCCCAGTGTCGAATTCTAATTTCAAATTTTATTTTGAAATTAGAATAAGATTGTCTGAACTAATCGAGGAATTAAGAACAAATATTGAAGCCCCCAATTACAGAAACTCTATAAACCCTAAAATTGAAATTGAAAGAAAAGGCTTACTCGTTCTTTCTCTCGAATCTGGAATCGCTCCCCAAAATCCTCTCCCCTCTTCCCCCCTTTTGAATGCTCCTTTCTGCCTTTTGTAGGCAGGGTCATCTCTGCCGTGGCTGCCGCAGCGTCTCCATCAAGCCAGTTTTCCCTTTTCTCCCTTCGTTCTCTTTCTGCCACTTCGCCGCTTGCTGTCCCTTCTCCTTTTTCTTTCTCTATTTCGTTCTGGGATTCAACTTTCTTCGTTTGGTTTTCGTCTTCAGTTTCTGTTTGGTTTCAACTCTGAATTTTTCTCTTCCTATTTTGGGTTCGCGGCTCAAGGGACGACTTGACTGGCCGTCCTCCTCTCTGGCGTAGGTTGTCACTCTCGAGGTGGGGGTCTGCTCCCCCCTTTCTTCTTCTTCCCCATCTCTTTTCTGTTTGCATCTCTCTTTGCTTTTCCTTTCTACTGCTTTTCTGTTCTTTGGTTTTCTTTCTTTTCAGTTTTATTTTTTTTTTCCTGACCATGGAACGGGCGTCGTTTCTGGCTGTGTTTTGTGGGTTGAAATTGGGCCGGGCAGACTAACTTGAATTGAACCAATTCGGTTCGATTCAAGTCCTAACCTCTCCCTCCTCTTTCTTTTTTCTTCTCCTCTCTTTATTTTTTTTTAATTCTTTTTCTTTTTTTTTCCTTTTTCCTTTAATAATTTTCCTCCTTCTTTTTTTTATTATTTTTTTTAACACATAATAATAATAATAATAATAATAATAATAATAATAATAATAATAATAATAATAATAATAATAAATTAAATTAAAATGTTAAATTAAAATTAAACCAACCTATTTAAATTCTTTTTATTAATTAATTTTTTTTATAAAATCAAAATATACAAAAAAAAATTTAATTAAACATTAAGATCAATATAAATAAAAATAAAAATATTCATTTAATTCAACAAAAATTTATTAACCTAAAGAAAACAAACATATTTATTTAGTAGCTAATTTTTGGAGGCCGAAAAACTTAAGAAGAAAGGAGAATTTTGGAATATTTTGCAGAACAAACGAAAACTGATTTGGAATCGGGAAATTTGGGAATTTATCGAACTTAAAATATTTGGGCATTCATCTTTTTAAAATTTTTGGGGGAAAAATTGAGCGTCAACAGGTATGTAGAGGAAGAGAACGGTGGTCGTAGCTCGCCGGAAAGCCGCCGAAGGTGGATGTACGGTCGCCTGGAAATTGGCTTGGGACCTAGGGTTTTCGGTTAGAAAAGAGAAGTGAAAAGGAAGAAGAAGATCAAAACGACAGGGGGCTGTGTCGTTTTGATCATAAGGGACGCGTTCTAAATGCAGAGAATGGCGCTGATGACGGTCCGAACAAGCGACGACTTTTCCGATTTTAATTAAACCGAAAAACTTATGATTTTTATTTTGAAGAAAAACAAGGTGATAAAACAATTTTGGATGATTTGCCGAACAAGTCGGTCTTAAAATTTAGAGTCGCCACCCTTCGGGAACCGGTTTTGAAAAACCAAATTAATTTAAGAAAATGACTCCATTTTGTTTTGGATAAAACACTGATTTGAACCAGAAAAATGGGTAAGAGGGTTGGGTACGTTAGCCGAAATTAAATTTCGACTAACGTCCGGTTTTGAAAACCGGCCTCGCTAACCAAAACTGATTTTCAAGTTTAAGTCAAGTCGATTATTGTTTTTGAAAAATTCTAAGCGATGTTCCTAACGGTGATTTTTAATGTTCGGTCAAAACACAATTACGAAAGCAATTAAAGTGCGATAAATTAAATTGCGGAAATATAAAACCTAAATCAACTAATTACATCCTTTCCCTATTAATTACAATTCTACCCTTGGTAATTCCCAAAAATAAATCTCATCCCAAAATTGCAAAAATAAAATATAAAGAGGAAAATTATAAATTAGTCCTTACAAAATGTAAAATTTGCAATTGGGTCCTCAAATATAAAATTCATCCATTCCCAAATTATAAACATGCCAGGAAGAATAATCAACCA
>CANUEY010237850.1:0-13040 GCA_948099555.1 Croton setiger
CTTCTAACCTTCAGACTTGTCTAGGATGATAAAAAAATAAATATGTAATTATTTAATAAAATCTTAATTGAAAGAATAGATAATTGCTATAGTCATAAAAGGTGAATGGTTGTACTTTACACAATAAAATTTTATCACATCAATTCAATGCAATAAAGGTGTTTAATGCAGTTGGTTAACATGTATGCATTCTTGTTAAAGGTTGCTAGATCGAGTCTTGGTGTTGTTATTTTTCATATTTATAGTAAGTGGGCCCCACAGGTTTGATTTAATAATTAGAATGGTTCGATTCAAATAAACCAAAGGATAGATTTGTCATTTTGAAAAAAAACGTTGAGTTTGACCGTTGACTAACGGTCAAAGTGGACGGAAGGACCTCAGAGTACAATTTCCAAAAGTTAGGGACTATTTGATACAATTTTAGAAATAGAGGGATTTTCGAGTCTATTAGGCCAAACCTCAGGGACCCAATAGTAATTACTCCTAAATTTAAATACTTATTTACAACCTATAAATTGCTTACCTTAGGTAATGGTATAAACCATGTCTTAGTAAGTTTTAAGGCATCTAATTCATTTTTTATAGTCGTTGCCATTCTGGCAATTTGAATGCTTGAAGATAAGAAGTAGGTTCATGAATAGTTTGAATGATTAAGGCAAACTTTCTATGTGCATAAAATTTTGAACATAAAATACTTGAGACATGTCATATGGTGAAGTATAAATGTTTTTAGAAATTTTAAATATTGAACAAATATAATCATGCAAATATGTAAGTTGCTTTGAAATCCTTATAGACTTCGTGCAGTTCACAAATTTTTATGCTGAGAATAACAGATGCAGATTCAATACCATCTGCTACCAAATGTAAATGCTAAAAAGGAAAAATATTTTCATAAAAAATAACATTTCTAGAAACTAAATTATGGGACTTTAAATCATAAAGTAAGAATCATTTTGTTCTATGTTTAAAACCTCAAAAATGCATTTATATGCCTTAAGGTCTAAGTTAGATTTATTTTGAACTGATGTAGATGCAAATGCAAGACATTCAAAAACCTTAACTGCTGAAATTTTGGAGTAGTTAAATATAACTTGTCAAAAGGTGTCTTATTTTGTGAAATAAGAGTTGGCATCCTATTTCTAAGATAAATAGAATGACCAATATGCTCCTTTCAACATGAAGTAAACATGAATTTAAGACCATTATTAGTCCTAATAGTCTTGATAGAACAATTAAACTAATTAAAATATAATTTTTTTTAAAAAATTTCATTAATCCCCTAACTTCTAACTTATAAGTCATAAAGAAAATCCAAGTAAACCATACTAAAATCATCAACTACAGTCAAAAAATATCTATGAATATGCATATTTAGAGGCAATGGACCCCAAATATCCGTATGTAATAATTGGAAAACTGCAATAGTAGAAGAATTACTAATAGAAAATGGAATTTTTTTTTGTGTAGCATAATGATAAGTATCACAGAATTTACACTTTTCTGCATTTACATTTATCATTTTAACATAAGTACTCAATTCTTTTATTCTATCCACAGAGGGATGCCATAGTCTAAAATTTCATAGATCAAAATGATTCATTCCAGTACTCTTAACAGATTAACATCAGAACTAAAAGACATAGGAACAAAATCATGCTCGAAGAAATACAGTCTTACTTTTGTTCAACTATACCAATCATCTTCAGTGACTTAATATACATCCTGAATAATATAAGATGTATGAAAAGCAAGTTTAATTTAAGGGTGTAAAGTTAATTGACTTGCAGAAATAAGGTTAAAATGAAAGTTAGGCACATAAAGCACCTTTGTCAACATTAATTATGAATTAAGCTTTAAATTGCCAACATATGTAATAAGAATAATATTATGATTAGGCAACTTCATATAGCAATTTATTACTCTTTTATATGATGCAAAATGCTTTAGAGAAGACATAATATGATCACTAGCACGAGAATCCATAATCCAGTAATCATAAGGATTAATATTTGATAAAGTTGTAAGGTTTAAGCAAATACCCACAACATCAGACTTCGTCAAGTCAAAAATAACACCTCTAGAACTAAAAGTCTAAATGGAAGCAACTACTAGATTTTGAGAAGAACTAGGTACCACTGAAATGAGATGGTGATGATACTGCTCTGGAGTGATAGTTATTCTATTAAAAATAGAGTTATTAGCATATATAGGTAGATTAGACCCAACAAAATAAAAAATAACCATTGAAGAACCATCTTGATTTGTAAAACCTTCTGTACTGCTACTAGAAGTGAAATTGACTGTTGATTGAGCTTTCATCCTAGGTTTAAACTGAAAACCTGGTAGAAACTTATGATATTTTTCTACTGTATGCTTAATACATAAAGGTCTTAAAGAATTATTAAAAGAACCTCTCAACTATTATTGACCAACTAGCCTAGGCAACTCGGCAGGAAACCTAGTTAGAACAAAAGCTTTGTTACTAAACTAAAACAAACCTTTTTGTGAAAAAAATGCTTTGACCTGCATTAATTGAAGAATGAACCACTACTATACTAGAATCTACAGCAGGCACAAAACTAGAAATACTATCTAAATAATAAGAAGTATGTTACCTCTGAAGTTGAATGACTAATGCAAAAGCTCTAGTAATTCCAGGCAAAAGAGACATTGCAAAAATTTGAGATTCTAGTACAACATTAAGACCCCTTAAAAACCTTAACACATAATCAGTTTCATGTCTAGCACGCATAGAACCAATATCATTACAAATGCAGTATGCACCACACAAACACAAAGGAAAACGTCTCATATTCGAATATTCATCCCATAAGACTTTTAAATGTGTATAAAATCATTTACTGACATAACCCTTCGTTTGAGACTATGAATCTCATCTTGAAGATCCAAAACCCTAACTACATTAGGTTGCAAACCTTTCTTTCAAATCTCTCCAAACATCTACTGTGAAATCTAGCCAGATTATGCTAGAAGTAATACTAGGAGAGATGAAATTAACTAACTATGAAAGAGCAATGGTATTACAATGAATCCACTATGCATATAGAAGATCAGTAGGCAAAGGTCACGGTAAAGATCCATCCATAAATTGAAACTTGTTCTTTGATAATAAAGCCATTTTCATCACAACATACCATGAATGATAGTTTGACTCTGACAATTGCAAAGAGACAAAATTAGAGCTGGACTCTCGTTAGGATAAAGATAATAAGTACTTGAAACAAGAATATTATCCATATCCAAGAAAGATTATCAAATCAAGATTATGAACCAAAAAAGAAAGAAATAGAAATATCTAATTTTAAAAGATTATCAAAAAATCTCCTCAGAAAATCGAAGCTATGAAAGAAACCCTATTCGAACAGAAAATCAAAAAACAAATTGAGATTCGAACAGAAAATCAAAAAACAAATTGAGATAGTGAATTGAGATGAAATTGAAGAGAAACAATAACTAGAATCGAGAAACAAGAGCAATATAGCTTAAGATTAAGGAAAAGATTTATCAAATCTAAGAAGAAAAATAGAAAATTAACTGAGATATAGAATGTAATCAAATGCAGTTTCCAAAAAAATTCCAATTGTTCTCTTCTTTTTTTTTATGTGCAAGTATCAACGTAATTTCATAGAGTCACCTCTTTATACTTGTTTCTGAACAAGGAAGTTTTCCTAAGCTGCGGAGTAAAGGCCCAAAGCCAATTCCTATTTCACCAAGTAGTGCTAATTTCTCCCTTTTTAAAATGGCTCCAATGGGTACATTTATGTTAAATCTGGTCACTTGGGTCATTGTATTCAAGCTATAGTAAAATTGTAAATTTGTGTAATACGATCAAGCGATTGAAGTTGACCATTGATTTCTCTAATTTGATTACCAATAGTCATTAATAACTTGATATCACTGGAGAGAACAAATTAAAACAAAATGAAAAACCCTAACATCGAAAAAAGAAAATGAATTGTAGCTTATGAATCTCTTTTTCTCTCTTTCGCTAGATACCATATCATACTAAATAACAGGATAGCAAAAGTAATTAATTCTGTACAATACAAAAGTATTTATACTAAAAATAACTATCCATGTAATGGCCTAATACTATATAGTTGGTTTATTCTATCTGAAAATAAATAATCTTCCTTTAAAAATATCTTTTAATGTGACAACTTCTTTTGTGATAACTTAGAATTTGTTTTCTAAATTTTTTGTACTTATTGTATTCTGAGGATTTCAGAGCAATATTCAAAAATCCACTGTCATAACAGTTTTGAATAGAATATAATAATTATTTAAAGTTTACTAAAGAGTACGTTAGTTCTTTCTGATAAGAAGTATATCCATATGTATAAGATGTGTCCTTGATTCTAGGACTAATTAACATGATCTTTCGATATTTTGGTGGCATGGAATTAAGGAATTCATACTATCCGATTCAAGTGCTTCTTTATGAATTGAAGAACAAACAATAATGATAAATAGCCTAAGCTTTTGGGAGTCTGTTACAACGTTTTTCCCAATCTTAAAATGAAACCAAAATTTACATTTTGCACTTTGTTTTGTACGAAGATTATATTATAATTTAGAGAGCC
This sequence comes from Croton setiger, assembly GCA_948099555.1. Lineage (NCBI taxonomy): Eukaryota > Viridiplantae > Streptophyta > Magnoliopsida > Malpighiales > Euphorbiaceae > Croton > Croton setiger. The sequence goes on from CANUEY010237850.1 coordinate 4,608, forward strand.
GCTACAGAGGACCGACTTTAAGAAATTATTTGTCTGTGCAAAACTGAAATGAAAAATAAATAAAAAAATGGTAATGGTTGCATGGAAGTGTATAAGGTAGAAACTACACGTACACACAAGACAAAAACAGGAACATGCATCCCCTCAACACATGTATCTTCAACAACGACACTTCTCGTCTTCTCCCTCTCTTTATTTTCATTTGTCTTCTTCTTTCTCCTCTTTTCAACACACCATTTTGAATTTCCTATTTAAATAGCATATCATTTGAAATAATCATCTTTAACTTTTAAATTTTTTAATTTTTTTATGAACATGTAATAAAAATTTAAATCGGTTAAACACTTTTGTTCGAAAAAAAAATTAAATTTCTTTATTAATTCTCTCTTGGAACGCTTAAAAATTAATAAATGCAGATGATATATCTGAATGACGACTTATCTAAAACACCGATGTAATATGTAAATATAGCTAGTTATATTGATTATGTTTTGAAGGAAAAAAAGAAAAGAAAAAACTTATTCACTTTGATATTTAAGTGAAACTGAAACGTAAAAGAAAATAAATTATACATGCTTTAGCATGCATACTCCCTAGAAACTTATAACTGTAATAAAATTGGCCAACTAGGTATTATGTACTTGAAAAGCATAAAAATCATTTAAAAGTTATGAAAATCATAAACCAAATATATATTATGTGCATAAAAGCTAATAATCTAAAATAAATTTTTACTGTTATTCAAAATTCAACTTTCAATAACATATAATTAAAGATAACATGATAATTGTTGGTTTTAAAAAGAAAGTCAGAATCAAAGGGTATGGGAAGTTTATGACTTTATATATATATATATACACATGTACAATTTTGCATTGAAGTGCTAATTACTGATATTGCATTCAACCAACTTGCCTCTACAACCTTTTTATTCTCTTCTTTCTTTTCCATTTTCATTTATTATTTCATATATAATAATTATATTGTCCAATTTTGGTCAATATTAGAAGTAGTTGGTCCATTAGTGGAAATTTATAAAAAAAATAAATATTAATAAATAATCAATATTGATGACAACAACCAATTGATATAAATGTAGAGTTGCTTGCAACCAACTTTTCTTTCTTCTACACATTTTTTATGCTTTTCTTCATCTTTAGTAACAGACAAATCCCTGTGTTTATCTCTCATCTTGTCCTTTCCTCCTTTCTCCCTCATCCAATCTTCATCTCCTTCCACCAACAACAACAACAACAACAACAACAATAATAATAATAATAATAATAATAATAATAATAATAATATCTCCTCCGACATATCATTTTTAAGTGCACCAGCAGAATTAGACCTCATGGATTAGGAACATCTATGAATTAATAAAAAAATAATAATATCTTTTCCGACACTTTTTTTTTTCTTAAATCGAAGTCATTATGTTTACATAGCTATTTATTTAATTTGCATGGGTCATTAGTGAGAGAAAGAAAAGCATTAATGTCATGTTTTAGTATAAGCATATGATTAATTAATTAATATATTGTGTTCCTCTTAAAGCAAATGGAAGCTTCTTCATGCACATATAATAAAATTGAATTACATTTACAAGATAACTTAGTAATAATTAATAATGTGAAGATATTAATTAAAAGGCAAAAAAAAAAAAAAAGAATAATAAAAGATCCTATCTCCTCTAACTAATAAGAACCCTATAGAAACAGCTTAGCTAGCTAGCTCGCACATCCATCATTTAATCACAATACAAGAAGAATTTTTGTAAGCACTTAGGCAACTCAGCTGTCTTTAATTGGTTATATCATCTTTTTCAAAAGTTTGTGAAATGGGTTTGTGGTGGTTGAACCATTTGTAGATCAGTAGTGGTTTGACATGAATTTTCATCTCCCATCATGCTCCTGATATTCACAACACACATTAATTAATTATCATATACTTAACATTAATATATACATCAGTTAAAAAAAATTATGTAACTTACTCTCTAGGACGAGATGCCCAAAGAGAACTAAGTGCTCGTAATCGCCCGTAATATTCTCCGATCACCAAAAAACACCGTGTTGCCTGTCTTATGGTTAATATCCGTCGCAATTGATGAAGGGTTTGTTGTCTCAAATTATCCGCCTATGGTTTAAGTCAACAAATTATATAAAGGTAAAAAAAATTAAATTATAAACTAACACACAATTTAAATGATAAGTGAATATATATAGCTATAATTAGTAATTTGTACCGTTTAAATTAGAAGTGAAACAAAAAAAGCCCTCAACAAGCACAAGAAGCTAGAAAATGGGACCCGAGGTGCAAGGGCACATGCGCACAAAAACTAAACATTTCAAAAGGGTTGCAACTCAATGAAACTTGTCTTATCTATAGATATGGACCATTCCAATCAACATATCAAACAAAAAATAAATAAAGTAGTATACACTTCTCAATTAATTATATGATTAAATTAAATTAAATTAAAAAATTGTTGTTGATAGGTTTAGATTAGATTTTTATTTCAACAAACATCATTTTCTAACCACCTTTTGACAGCAACATTTAGATGAAAAAAACACATCAAGACCCTAGCAATCAACATTTGTAAAATGGACTTTTCAGCAACATAATTAATCAAAAAAAAAATATCATTATTGATTGGTTATTAAAAGAAAAGGAAACACAGAATTAGCATTAGCATAAAATAGAACCCATTAATGTATATGATCCACCGTACACGTGGTAAACATGTAGTGAACGTGATCAAATTAGAATTAGACAATGACAGGTCGAAATGCAAGCAAAGCTTTCCAAGGCCATGTAAGATGTAATAATAATAATAATAATGTGTTCATGATCAAATGGTGGGATCCATGTTGCATATTATGGACACAAGTGTAGCATATAATGTTGACCTAAATTTATTTTTGTTAAATAGTTAAAAAGTCAATAAAAATGTTAAATAGAGCTGGGACTCTTTACCCTTCAGGTGTAAGGTACATACAATTGGCGGCGGAATATGCGAGCCCATTAGAATATTTTGAAGTTGACTAGAAAGATACATTTATCTACCATTTTACTTTTTAATCATTACTTTCATACAATTAAGCATTTCTTTTCTTCTTGTTTTTAACAACTAAAATCTAAATTTTCATTAACATTTTGATTAAGAAATGGATCAGTCAAAACAGGAATCCAGAATGTTGATGACCAAAAAAAGCTAAATCTTGACAAGAACAAAAAGCTGACACCACTAAGCTTAACTTAAAGCATGAAATTAAGGAATCAAGAGTTATTATTATTATGTTATGTAAGTCATAAGTCACGTGCGCTAGACTGCTAGTTAATTGGACACTAGGTTTATAGGATTCTATTATCATTAATTACCCACTAATTATACTTAACTTAGACAATAAGTAGTAGTAGAAAATATGTTTTGTTTGATCATAGGATTATTAATTAAGAAATGGAAATGTGCACGCAATTAACAACAGGTGATTAATTAGTTAGTTACCTGGCGGACAAATCCTTCGAGATTCGCGAGCTTGCCTAGAGCCACCGCCATCTGTTGCATTCCGTCGATGACCTGACCACTAGCGATGGTGTCAACTAAAGACTGTTGAAGCTGTTCCAGGCCTTGAGAAAGAGCCTCTTCTGCTTGCTGGGAAGAATGTTGGAGACTGTATATACCCATTAACTGCTGTTCGGTTAATGGGTCTAATTGAGACGTTAACATCTGCTTAATTACCACCAAACAACAAAGCAAGGAAAATGGAGTTAATTACAAGGGTCACTTTAGTCATTTCATATTTAGTTGCATATGTGTGTGTAGAGTTACTCTTCTTGAGCCAAAAGTTACGATACAATGAAAAAAGCAAAGGATTACTGAAATATTTATTGCCACAAATTTCATCTTTTCATGTCTGGCTAAAAGGGCTCAACTTTAGGGCACTTTTACTTGTCTAATCACTTTTAAATGGATAAAGTGCCCTTTGCTAGGGAATATTTCATCTCCTAATAATAGATACCTTTGTCCTCTTTTTTTTTTTTTTTTTTTTTTCCAATTTTCATTTCAAAAAACTTCAAAATTTACCATATTATCTTTTCATAGTCACCAACTAGTACTAAAAAATAATGTGCAAAAGGAGAGTAGGATATTCAAACCTTGATGAGTTCTGAGGGCCTAAAACCACCCATCCAGAGGAAGCAACGCTCGGCCGGAGTGGACCACATTCCGGTGATAAGGTGAAAGACATCAGATTTGGCAGCCACGCTTTTCAGCCGGAAAATTTCATCATAATGTGAAATGTACCTATCTACTATAACCCTTAAATCACCATCTGGTAAATGTGCTTGCAATCCTGTCCTTAGCTCTGACATGTGTCTTTGATCATCCTCTAACCATCTTGCATACTCCATATCAAATATTGCAGCTCCTACAATTTTAATCATGTCCACGTGGCATTTTAATCCCTTCTTAATCTATGTTAAGTGCATAATTATTGTGGCCTTTTAAATAAAATAATTACATGTTTGCTAAAGTATGAAAGTAGGTACCATTCAATAATTGAAAGTGTTTAAATTCATTGCTTGGAAAAGGCCAAGCATCATTTCTTGGAATATTATATTAAAATTCCTACCAATTATTCTTAATTAATCTTATATTAAAAAAATCTAGAAAGATAACTTGGTCAAATTAAGAAAAGCCTGCCAAATGTATCATTATTAGATAATTTAATTTCACAATTTGACTGGAAAAAAAAATACAAATTATATGTAATTGTGGGTCAATACTCAACAACCAATCAGCAAATTCAAAACTCAAAAACAAGAATTCATTATTTTCTTTTCTTTTTCATTTATTTTTCAGAAAGGACTTCACTGTCAAAGAATATTTTGTTCTTGGTCTTATATGATTGATTTAAACTTTTAATTAAGTACTATATTATAATTATACATTTTCTATTTGGATTAAGCTAAAATCCACAATATCAAGACCAATCACCAGCTGCCACCTCTAGTTTATACATTATATAAAAATATATGACAAGAATGCCACTTTTTTTTTCTTAATTATTTCTCTATTCCCCAAAAAAAAAAAGTAATCTTGAGTCTGAAATTTTGATGGGCACTCACCAGAGCTTATATTGCCACCAGCACCACCACAGGCACCTAAGAACAAGCCCTGTCAAGCAAACCCAGAAAAAAAAAAGATTATTAAAAAATAAAATGCAATTATACATGAAAATTAGAAATTTTTGAAACTAAATTAGTGTTTAGTAGTAATTCGAAAACCTGCTGCCGGGCTCTTTGGAGGTCTTGCTCTAACTGTGTAAGCTTAATTCTACTAGATTCCAGCTGCTGGACATATGCCTGGTTCAGAAATAGACATATTTGAGACACATTAATGATGGGTTGTTGTTACATTAATTTTTAGCAAAACTATAAATGTGCATGAATTTTTTGGGCACAAATAGACATATGACTTTACATTAAAACCCAAAAAAAAAAAAAGACTTAAGGGAATATTATTAGATATAGTACTATATAGGCATTTAATTAAACCTCTAAGTTGGTGGAAAATGACGCATACCTTCTTCCTAAGGCGGCTCTTTCTTGCAGCTTCTCTGTTTTGTGCTAAACGTCTCAATGTCTGAAACCAACATTAAATGTAATAAATCACATTAAAGAAAATAGTGGACTTCAATAAAAGAAATGGGGAAATTAAATTAAGGGTAGATTTATTTTAGTAATATTAATACCTTAGCATCAAGCTGCTTCTCTGATGTAGAACCCTTCCTCTGCAACATTTCATAATTGTAATAAGTGAATGTAAGAAAAGAAGGAACTCGGGTGGATTAGAAAAAGAAGATGCAAGAAAATTAGAGAAATCTCAGTTTTGGTGGCTGAGAAGTTTAATTATAAACATTCTGACAGGAAATTTAATTTAGCAAGCATAGGATGCAAGGTTAATAATCTTAAATTTGTTTCATTTTACTTGATATAGCAATAAAAAATTAAGAAATGACCAATTTGTAGTAATAATATGTGAAGAAAGCAGAAAGCAGAATTTTTGTAATGATTCTTAAAAATTTACAATAAAACAATATATCTATTTAAGAGATCTCACAGAATTTCTAGGAAGCAAATGTGGGAACTGGTGGTGGTGATGTTGGTGCTGTTCTTGGAAATTAAAATCAAGAACATGAAATGGGTAAGCAAAATCATCATTGTCTGCCATTTGTTTTGTGGTGGTGTTGGGTGTTTTTCCTAGTTTCTAAGACTGAATTTAAGGGCATGAAAACACAGGTTTAACTGAGAGTTATAGGGATTGAGTAAAGTGGTTCATTATTTTTCATTATTGTAAAGAAACAGTACTATTAGTACTATGCAGATTCTCACTTTGGCCTTTTATATGTACAAATCCTTTCCTCTCTCTCTAACTGGTTTCATGTCAGACATTGAAACAGAAAATCCTTCAGGAATCAGAGAAACTCTGCCATCTTTGATTTTCTGTGGGTTTGTTGGGATCTGTGCCTTTTTTTTTTTTCAATTCTGAAGATATGCTGAGAGAGAAAAGAAAAGGAAAAAAAAAAGATACAAACTTTTCCTCAGTTTTGGGATGTGGAAGAGAGAGATGGGGGAAGCAAGAGCAAATAAGTGAGAAACATTATTAAAGAGAAACTGTGGTTTAAGTGAAAAAAGACCTTTTCTTGGGGAAGTTTTGTGGAAGATGGATTGAGTTCTGAAGAGGGCCCTCCTCCTCTTGAAATATCATTTGCCATCTCTATATGTTGCTGTTGAAGCTGTAGATGATCTGAAGAAGAAGATGCTTTTTTATTACTTATTGGAGATTCTGGGTCCAGCTGTGCATCAGCTTTGCTTGAAAGTGTATTAATTGCTGATCCTGAATCAGTACTCTCTCCTCCTGATTTTGAACTTCCCTGGATTAATTATCAAAATAAAAACAAAACGCATAATTAATATCAAAATGGGTATTCAAGAAAGCTCAGTTTTTACAAAGAATCATAAAGAAAATGACTTGCAAAGGAAAAAAAAAAAACAAAATTCTTCTTGTAGAGAAAGCAAGATAAGAAAATACTACTCTTGGAGTTGTTTGTTGAAATCTCATTGGCCATGATGGGAACATTTCCAGAGTAGCAGCTGGTCTGCCTGTTACTGAAAATAAAGCTGCAAGAAGAAGATTCAAATTGAAAAAAATCTCAAGAACATCACCACGCAAATAATAAAAACAGGTCTGTTTGGTTTGTGGGTTAAGGACACATTCAAGATAATTTTTTCCACCTAATCCTTTACTTTACTCTCTTTCTTTGCAGTTATAAGTAATGGGTCAAAAATGAAACCAAACAGGTCAGAATTACTATGTTTGTATCCTCACACCATTCAAGTCTCTTCCCCAAGAATGATTACTGTATCGGAAATGGTAACCTCCTCTACTGTACACCTCAATAGACATATTCAAACCTCTGCTTTTTTCAAGAATCGGTTATATTATACTTAATCAAACGTCACAAAAGCAGAAATGATTAAGAAAGAAAGAGAGAAATTGAAATTAAAATTAAAAGCATACGTGCTTTGCCTTCATCATTTCTAATCTTAACTCCTTGCAGAACAATTGCTTCTTCCAGCTCTCCAAAATCAAAAGATGATCCTTCTTGATTACTAAAAAACAAAAAAATCAATAAACCCATATCAGTTTTTTTAGCTAAACATCATTTTAAACTATATTAAATTAACAAGAAAAAAAACAGAGTTTTTTTAGTACAGGAAACTGGTAGAAGGAGTGTTGATTCCATGAAGAGTTGCATATGGAAGATGATGATGATGATGATGATTTGAAGGGCCTGTGTCTGATAAACCAGTTCCTCCAATTCCGTGACTCGCCATGCAAATAAACTATATTTGTTCAAACCATTTTCATTTTTTTTCTTCAAGAAAGAAAGTACAAAAATTGGTTAATTATATTGCTATTAGTAGAGAAAGAAAGAAGCAACAATTCAAGATATCAAAATATGGTTAACTAATTAGTTTACCTTAGGATATAGTAATTGAATTTTAAGCAAAACCCAAATTACAGAAAAGAAGAAGAAGAAGAAGAAGAAGAAGAAGAAGAAGAAGAAGAAGAAGAAGAAGATCAAAGCTTTCTTGTCAAAGTATAATCTAAGAAGACAAGTCTTTTTCTCAGATATATATATCTTGCAACTTTTGATCCTTCATGGCTGTCTCTATCTCTAGCTTTCCTTTCCTTTCTCTCTCCTTCTGTATGAAGAAAACCAACCTGATTTGATTTTAGAGAAGCTCTTTTTTCTTTTTATTTTCTTCTTTCAGATTATGCTTTTCATTTCTCTTTCTCTTGCTTGCTTTTTTTTTTCCTTCTCCTCTGTCTGTAGTGAATATATATATATATATATATAT
>CANUEY010238044.1:0-76233 GCA_948099555.1 Croton setiger
GTATATATATCAGTATATATAATCTATATATACTGTCATATATACCAACAAACATAATTTACAACAGATTTGAAGAAAAAAAATGAAAACCTAAAATGGAGGAGGAGAAGAAGAAAAGATGAATGAGGAGGAGGAGAAGAAAAAGAAGAAGAAGGAGGATGACCTAAAATGGAGGAGGAGAAGGTAAAATAGGGGAGGAGAAGAATAAGAAAAGATAGAGGGGGAGAGGAAGAAAAAACGAAAAAAAAAAAATAAGAATAAGAGTTGAAGGAGAAAAGAAAGAAGAAAAAGAAATGAAAAATTGGTGGTAGAAAGAAAAGGAAAAAAAAATAAATGAATTAATTAATTGGAAGGGTATTTTAGTCCACATATCAAAATATATATATGCTATTTTTTTAAAATTTGTGTTATTTGATTTTTTTTAGTCAAATAATATGCTATTTGTTCCAAACTTTAATTTTTTTTATTAAAAAGGAAGATTAGTTACGATTTTTTTTTTTTTTTAAGGTATGGGTTCGAATGGGCCCAATATAAGAAGACAAGTGAAGTGACCCAAAGGATCTAAAATATGGGCTTTCATAAATATCCGTTTTTATCTTATCCAATATATTGTGTTCAGTGCTGTCTTCTGTAAATCACCGACACTGAACCGTATCTAAAAAATTTACAGAATTCGAGATTTTACTAATTAGGTTTAAAGTCAAATCAAATCTAATGGAAAACCCCCTCCTCTCTCAATTTTGATTCTTCATCGAGCGAGTATATTGATCTATGCAGCTGCTACTTCTATATCTCAATGTAAGCATATGAGTATACAATTTCCCTTCTTCTGATCTCATCATCAGTCTTTACAGCGTTTGTAATATTGAATTCCGAAATTAATTGCATGCCGAAATTGTGAGAATTATGTATTTAGGTTAAATGTATACGGTTTCCACAATTTCAATTCTTTAATGTCTTTATCTGTTTAGGTTTTTTTTTTTTTTTTTCCTCTTGTGAAACAGAGTAGTCTTAACTGGGTCAATTTTCCCCAAAATTTTGAAATCAATTTATCGTTGAGGTTGCTGGTGTTGGATTAATTTATGAGCTGACCTATCAATAGTACAATTTGGGCTGTGGTTCTTTTTGTATTTGAATGTGAAATTCTTCTATACACATTGGCTCTTGGTTTAGTTCTCTTTGCTTGTAGTTTCTGTAGATTACTTTTTTATTTGATATCATATGATTGATTCATAATTTTATGCAGTAGGTGCTGCATTTTTTTTTATCATAAATTTATCATGTTATTTCAATTGTTGTTTTTGGGCAATTCTTAGTAACTATTTTGTCGTGGTACATTCTTTTGTTTCTTATTTGTTTCATACTGTGAGAACTATTTAGTATTTACATAGCATATGTTTTGGTGAATTAAGAATTGATTCAAGAAAGAGTAGAATGAGAAAAGTCACTTCTTCTGGGGATCGGAAGAAGTACTTTAATAAAGACAAGACTACTGAACTAACTGCACGTACAAGCCATAAGAGAAAACTTCCTAATCAGATTGATGGAAGTGCTGGTCATAAAACAAAGCAAAGTAGAATAGAAGTGAAAGCTATGGATCAATGCCCTGACTTGATTTCGCAATTGCCTGATCACATTATCCATCACATTCTATCGTTGTTGCGTTGTAAGAAAGACGCTGCTCGTACAAGTATTCTGTCCAAGAGATGGAGAGAGATATGGGGATCTTACTTCACCTTGGACTTTGATCAGCGCAAGTTCGAAAAGGAAGTGTCAAAATTTGGTTTTCAATGTAAGAGTATATATCGAAGAGTGAAAAAGAAGAATTATGCGGAAGTCTGAGAGGAGATCTCAGATATTTAGGAAATTTGTTGATGATACTTTGCAGAAGCGCAAGGAGCAAAAATCTACCTTTCAAAAATTTATGCTTCATTTATCCTTCTATAATTTGGACTTATCTGATAATGTGGACCGATGGATAGATTCTGCAATTAGGAGCAAAGTCCAGGAGTTAGATATCTATATCCCATGCACTAAAACCATATCTTACCGTTTCCCTCAAACTGTATTTGCTGCTAGTACAATAACTGCATTAAGGATTTCTGGATGCAAGGTGGGAACTTGTAGTGATATTAGGATGTTCAGTTTGAGAAAATTAAGTATTGGAAAAACCCGTATTGATAAAGATAGAATCCAGAATCTGTTAGAGAATTGCCCTTTACTTGAAGATTTGAGGCTCATATATTGCAGCGGACTAAAAACTTTATTGCTGACAAGTAGTAAACTTGACAGAATTGATATACATTTTTGCCCTGGACTGAAGAAAGTTGAAGTTCTATCACCAAATCTTTCGACGTTTTGGTATCATGGGGAGAATTCAACTCACTGCAAAATCAATTTAGCCATGTGTAAATCTTTGAAAAGCTTGACTCTGGAGGATCCTTGCATGAAAGATGTCTTTTTCCAAAATTTGCTTTCTAGTTTTCCTATCCTTGAGCAACTGATCTTAAGTAAATGCAAATCTTTACAGCATATTACAATTTCAAGTCATCTGCTAAAGACGCTAACCTTAAGAGATTGTGAAGAACTAAAGGAGGCTCACATTGACACTCCCAATCTTCTCTCTTTTGAGTATAAAGGACAGGAAATGCCCTTTTCTTCTTTGAACCCTTCATCTTTAAAGGAGGCAAAGCTTTATTTTGAATCTCCCATAAGCAACATCATTGGTCTCCATCTCCCTGAGTTTCCTTTTCATGAATTGCAAAATTTCCTTCAGAAGTTCGATAACTCTAAGGGTTCGAAATTGCTCGTCCGGTCTGGAAAGGTAGCTTCCTTATTCTATTGTTCTTTCATTTTATTAATTGACAATTTTTTAATTCTTGTCACCTTTGCAACATGTAATTTACATTTTTTGCTTGCCTGTCATGGTCTATCAAGAATGCCATTATTTATGAAGAGCTGAGAGAAAAGTTAGTTCCTAGAAACTGTGATCTTAAGCTTGAAGTTATCAAATCATCAACCAGCTTGGAAGATATATTAGATAATTTATTGAAGACAATGCATCCTGAAACATTGTCAATTATATCATCCCCCTACAGTAATTTCCCTGAGGTATGATAGTTTTAATACTTGTAATTTGAAATCGTATATTTTCACTTGAGTTGCACCTTAACTGGAAGGACCCGTGTTTTACAAACTACAATGCTCTCTGTTGTAATATGAATACAGAAAATACGCACCAAAATTGCAGATAGAGGAGAGAAGCCAGACTGCTGCAAGTATAATGATTTTAGGAACAAATGTTGGCGGCATTTTTTGGTCAGTGTGAATGTTGAGAACCTTGGCGATACTGAATATAAATCAGACTGGGTTGATTGGTGGAAGTCATCTTCTGCAGATATAGTTAACCACACAACTCTTTTTAGATTGACTTGGAAACTACGATAGTCCAGAGATTCATCTGTTTGGGTGAGGATTTGGAAAAAGTTAACATCTAGTATTTTACAATTTGAAGATAATATTACTTTTCTAGTTGCTGGTTAGATTTTTTTTTTTTTTTTTTGAAAATGGAGTAGACGTTTTTAATTGTTTGGCTTTTATGATATTCAAAACATTTGCCAAAATTGCTATCAAGTTTTTAATCTTCTTTCATCTACAGTGCATTTACGCATCTGGCGAATAGCCTGTTTATAAAGAAAAATTCGCATGCAAATGTCAATGTAGCTGTTTCTGAATCTTTATCAAAGTGGTGAAGAATATAATTTCTAGTAGAATAAGGAATTCGTATGTCTTTTAAAATTACTAAGAAAAATATTCGTCTTCCATTACTTGCTACCGTGTAATGATTCAACGGCTAGAAAGCTTTGAAGTATTCTTTTACTGGATTTCTATTTTATATTGTGACTCCTGTGAATCATCAAAGTGGAATCTGCTCATTTGTTGTAAAGCAGAAAATGAACTCCAATTGCTTGGAATCTGATTCTATCTAGGACCTTCCTTATCCTCTATATTATTATAGTATTAGTATAGCTTTCCATCATATAACCTACTATCATCTTCGCACAGCAAGTGTTAAAGCTTCTGCAGATTTCTATTAGACATTCTTGTTTCTTTTGGCTCGACCTCCTACATGGTAAGAACTAAATCCCCCCTCCTTTTTGTTTGTTTTGATTGAGAACTTCAGATCCTAAATAGACTTGAGAACAGTCAGGTGCAAAAATGATGAGTGTACTCGTTGGACCGTGTGGAGGAAATGGAGGGACGAGCTGGGATGATGGGATCTACAATGGAATACGAGAAATAACCATTGTCTATGATCATTGTATAGACTCAATCCAGGTGGTGTATGACAAGGACGGCAAACCACTCACCGGAGAAAAGCGTGGAGGAGTGGGAGGCAGCAAGAAAGCTGAGGTTAGCCTATATTAATCAACTAACAATCATGCACTAGTTTTCTATCTTATTAATGTAAATTTAGTTTTCCAGATTAAATTGCAGTATCCAGACGAGTTCTTAGTGAGTGCAAGTGGCAATTACTGTCCTGTGGTATATGGTATGACTCCAGTAATTCGATCCCTAACACTGAAGACCAACCGAAGAACATTTGGACCATATGGGGTTGAAGAAGGGACACCATTTACCCTATCAATGGACGGGTGCTACGTTGTAGGTTTAACGGGGAGAAGTGGATGGTACCTTGATTCTATTGGCTTTCATTTATGTCGTTTTCGTATATCTCGTTCTCAATCCATTAATCTTCTGGAGATGGTTCAAACAAGGTTTCGGAAGCTTACTAGTTCTGTTTCAAGAACTGCTAGTATCAAGGATAATAGAAAGGCATATTATTGAAGCTCAAATATAGGCAAATAATATGCAATCTGCACTTTTGTTTCATTCACTGCAACTTGGTTTGGCTTTGTAATACATGTAGATGAAGATTACACTGATAAATAAATTATGCTTAAATGCCCTCAACTTCATGAAAATTATGCAAACCCCAATTATATTTTTTTGGATCTCTTTGATGATTTTTTCGTATTTGACCACGTAAGATTTTAAAATGATTTGCAAGCAATTGAAGTTGAGCAAAAACACAATTTTTGGGTTGATTACCATAGCAAAAAATAATTAAGATGATAACATAACAAACCAAAACTGTCAAAAAATTACAAAACATGCTTGGTTGCAGATCATGTATCCTAAACAAGTAAAAGATGGATGACAGGTAATTTGGTCTCTGCAATAAACCAAACAGCACAATAAAAATACCAAACTAAACTGGAGTTCTGTACTTCTTGGTTGATCAAGAAGAAACCACAATCCGTCCAGCCACTTGGTCAAGATCCCGTTGGCCACTCGAAGTGATTCTCCTCCCACTAGAGCAAAAACAAGACCATGCAAATCAGCACATACAATCACTTATCAAGAGTTATATTATGCTGGTGAACAAAGATTGAAGTGGGCAATAATATGAAAAATTAAAATCGGATTCCACTAAGTTTATAGTGGCAACCTCCATGCTCGCCAAACCCATATTATGAAGGTCATAAGTTCAATGACAGGTTACGTAGAAAAAATAATTGAAGCTTGAAGGAATGTAAAGCTCACCCCTTTGGTTCAAAGTCAACAATGTTCATTGCCTGCAATTGTTGGAGAATGTGACGAGCAATAGCACCACTGCTCCTGCCAAAATGGGGTGGACGACTCCCGTTTCTCTTGCTTCCACCATAGATTCTGCGAAAAGCACCAACACCAAGGCCGCCTCGCAAGTAAATCTTCCTGGCCATGGAAGCTGCAAATAAAGATAAAATATCCTCAGAATTGTATTATCAACTTTCATAAGAGAGGTGCCTCCAACCGAATAAGAGACTCACCAGCTCTGATGAAGTACCAGTCTGGATCATAAGGTGCAAGCTCCTTTAGTGTTCCAGTTTTCACAATATCGGTCCATGGAGGTAACTCGATCTATTGCAATCAAACCAAAAAACACCCAAAATCTCAATACATGATCTTGATAAAATTATACATACAATGTCAGAACTACAATATCTTTCAATCAATCAACAATCCCTAGTACCATCAGGAGCAAATTGAATGTTCAAATACGTATTTGATAATCGGATCTAACAGCTGAAATAACATAAAATTTATACAGAAAAAGATACAAGCTAGAAGCTTGGAATACCTTGCCAGATCGCTTGAGATGAGAAGCGTAAGCTTTGACGAACTCGTGGGGAGATACGTCTTTGACAGTTCTAGCGGTTGCCATTTTTGCGAGGCTCCTGGTCTAGTCGATGAGCTAAAGCCGCAGAGCAGAGCAGAGCAAAGCAGTGTCTCTCAATAGGGTTTTTGAATTACGGGATAATCCATATTTATATACCGGGTCAATTAGTTTTTATTCGGATTTCGGACCATCAAGCTCCATGTTTCTTTCATTTATTGGGCTTAATTTTTGGGCTCAGTTCTTTTAACTTGAATTGGGAGAAATATTCATTTTTTATTTTATTTTGAAAAATGGATACATTTAATAGATTTCATATTGTTGTTGTATTATTGTTATATAAGTATAAGAATAATGTTGAACTGTTATCATACTGTTTTTATACTACTATTGTATAAGTATTGTTCAACTATAGTTATTTTATAGCTATTGTATAAAATCCATTTTTTTTAACAAAAGGTTAAAAAAAGTTATTAAAATTTAATGAGTACATTTTTTTTTGGCTTAAATCCTTTTTTTAAATTAAAATAAAAAGTATGTAAGCCAAATCAAAAGAATTTATATTTTATTTTATTACAAAGTCTTAAGATTTTATAATCCAATTTTATATATATTTTAGATAAAATCCTAATTTTAATAATCTTTGCAATCAATGATGGACAAGTATATATAAGATATTTAATTATAACTTTATAGAATCGAAACTATATCAGAAAGTCAGTTCCTAAAAATTTAAATTCCAATAGTTGTTTTCAGTAATAGGATACAATTATTTTGCATGATAAAACTAAATTTCTATAAATTAAACCTTCAAACCACTTCAATAGCAATTTCAAATCTCCAATAGACATGATGAAATATTACAACATGATAATTGAATTACAACAACAATATTAAAGAACAAAAACATAGAACAAACACAGTACA
Source organism: Croton setiger (assembly GCA_948099555.1). Taxonomy (NCBI): domain Eukaryota; kingdom Viridiplantae; phylum Streptophyta; class Magnoliopsida; order Malpighiales; family Euphorbiaceae; genus Croton; species Croton setiger. Next base: position 7,148 of record CANUEY010238044.1, read on the forward strand.
CAAATTAAAAAGAGTACAAACTAACTTTCCGGACGTTGACAAAACAATGAGTTGATGATGAACTCCGATTTAGGAAGGGAGAGATTTCAGAAAAGTGCCTCCAAAAGAAACGGAACTTTTATGTTTGTCTAACCGTCTTAGATTTTGAGCGGGAAGGTATTAAGTAAACGACGTAGTATTAGTTTATTAGTTTAGGATAGGTGGTTTCCATACGGTTTAGAATAGAGAGAGAGTGTGTGAAACAAACGCTCAGAAATTTCCTAACAAACGCGTAATCTTGCAAAAGGATATTTTCGTAATTAGCTTTTCCTTTTCATCGAAGTATACCTTCTAACCGGTCAATCGACGATCAAACTTATATACACGAATCCTTTTTTCATATCTTCTCCACTTTCGTCGGTGAAGAAAATTAAATCAGGAACCCTAGATTTTCCAATTTGTGGAAGCAATGGGGAACACAGAGAAGTTGTTGAATCAGATCATGGACCTCAAGTTCACATCAAAATCGCTTCAAAGGCAATCCCGGAAGTGCGAGAAGGAAGAGAAAGCCGAGAAACTTAAGGTTAAGAAAGCGATCGAGAAGGGTAATATGGACGGTGCTCGGATCTACGCTGAGAACGCCATCCGAAAGAGAACTGAGCAGATGAACTACCTAAGACTCGCGTCTAGGCTCGATGCTGTTGTTGCTAGGCTCGATACCCAGGCTAAAATGACCACCATTAACAAGTCCATGGCCTCCATCGTAAAATCGCTTGAGTCTTCTCTTGCTACTGGTAATTTGTTGCTTTATTGTCTAATATTTGCTCGTTTAGGGTTTTTTTTGTTTTGTTTTTGGGGAATTCATGATTTTTCTTTTTCTTTTTCTTTTTCTTTTTCTTTTTCTTTTTTGTTTAATTGACGATTTTTTTTAACTCAATGCTATGGGTATGTTCATAAATTTACGTCCGGCTTGATATTTGGGCGAAATTTCTCATCTTTTATCTGTTATTAGTAATTGAAGATCAATTTTTTTAATGATTGTGATTGTGATTATGATGGAAGCTTGATGGAGGTTTATCTTTCAGAACGACAAAGATTTCACTGTCTAGTTCAGGCTTTTGAATATGTAATGTTGTTTAAACCTAGGAAGCAATCAAGTATTGTGTTATTTTGTAGATAATCTTATTGAATAGTTTGCTTATTTTAATGCTTTAAATAGAAGGATTTAAGCAATGCTATAATACATGTTTTCATCATTCTTGGCTTCAGGTAATTTGCAAAAAATGTCGGAGACAATGGATCAATTCGAAAAGCAGTTTGTAAATATGGAGGTACAAGCAGAGTTCATGGAGAATGCGATGGCTGGATCAACCTCACTATCTACACCTGAAGGCGAGGTCAATAGCTTGATGCAGCAAGTAGCTGATGATTATGGTTTGGAGGTCTCTGTTGGGCTTCCTCAGCCTGCCGCTCACGCTGTAGCAACCAAGACACAGGAAAAGGTTGATGAGGATGATTTGTCAAGGAGACTTGCAGAGCTAAAGGCCAGGGGATAAAAAATGTAATGGGGGTGTAGTGTTTATGCCAGTATGGGGCACACCTTATCTATCTAGTTATATGCTACTCTGAATTAATGTTCCATGTTGGAAAGTGGGAAGTTATTGTATAAATTTGGATGAGGTGAGATTAAAGTACATTGTATGACTCTTGTTGTTGAATATGGATGGATATGTGTTCGCATGAGTTGCTTTAATTATTTGCACAATCTATCTTCAGGAATGGTTGTATGATATTACATGCTGCACTTTAATTTTACTAAGATGCACTCAAGCAGTTTCATCCATTGATGTTAACTCTATTTGGCCAAGTCAAATTTATGAGATTATGGTTAAAAAAACACCAAAGGTAGAGCCCTTTGTGACTCTTTTTGAATTTTCTATTCTCCATTAGCACAACATTCTCGAGAAAAGTACTAATTTAGCTGCGAAGTTTCCGTTGGGTTTGAAAAATGCCATATTGGCAAATTGCATATTGTTGCTTTTCGATGGAGGTGATCGTTGAGTTTCGGAAACTCGATTGACACGGCATTAAATTTGAAAAGTTTTGACCTTTTGTTGGCATATCTACTAAATAACAATATTGCCAAAAATTGTCGGAATTCAACAAAAAAAAAAAAAAGGATTCTGATAATATATCCCCATACTCTGAATTGTCAGCAGGCACATAATATTATAACCAACCAGAAGAAGAAGATGAAGGGATAAATGCAAATCCTACAAAAACAAACAACATTCGGTATATTATCTGCTTAAAAAGTGAAAAAGACAGCTTTCAATACTATTATTTTTACATAGTGCCTGTAACATTTCAGTTTCATCATCCAATCATCCTCCTGCTCTGTTCTTGCGTACCATCTCATGATTACTATTCAGAGGACAATTATGATAATTTTAATAAGTTCAATAATAATAGAATAAAAATAAATGCTTCCAACTTTTTTTCTTTACAAAAACCGATGATACATAGAAACAATCGCCAAATGGATTACTACTGTTATCAATCATCCCAAAACGGCAAAACTATGAGCTAAACCCAAATATACCGTCATTTAAACTCCCAATTTCCACGTGTCACCTCTTCTATATACGGGTACACCCAATTCTTCTCTATCTCTAATTCACCTCTCTTTGTTTTGATGTTGTCATGTTAAAGAACCCACATTGTCTTTTTGGTGGATGTTGATCTTTTGTGTGTATGTTTAATTTTTTGAGCTAAAGAAAAATAAAAAAGAAAGACCCTCTTTTGTTTTGTTTGAGAAATTTCAGGAGAAATTCGTATTTTTTTTCTGGTCTGGTTAATTTTCAATATTGAAAACCATATGGGTATTAGTCAAAAATATGTTCTTTACTAATTCTAGCTTCATTTAATGGCAAACAGGGACACCACCCTTTCTTTTTAATCCTTTGAACCTTTTTATACAACCTTTTGGGTTAAATTGGGTGCGGTGCGGGGAGATGAATGGTCATGGAGAACAAGAATCAGAACAGGAACGAGCTGTTTATGAGATTTGTGTGGTGGTTCCAAGGAGAACCCTGAAGAAAGAAGATAAAGATTGTGACTGCATTGAGGTTCTGGTGAAGGAATTAAAAAATGTGGGATTTATAATTGATAGAGCTCTTGGCCTAACAGATGAGTTTATCAAGGTTGGTTTTCTTATTCTTGTTTCCTTTATCTTTCTTAACCATCATTCTTTGTTATGTTAACTGCTATTTATCTTTAATATTTCATTATAGTCATTGTTATGCCAAATGTAATAGTATATTTAATGCGATCTTTAATATTTCATTATAGTCGTTGTTATGCCAAATGTAATAGTATATCATTGTTTCCAATTGTCTCATTCCTATGCAAATTCTCCTTTATCTTTTTGCAATTTTCTTTTGTTTAGAACAATAGCTCAGATGCATTTCTTTGCCCTTTGTAGATTGGGTGAATCGAAATTTGTGATAGAATGGTTCTTTGGGGTTAGAATCATTGGAAGTGCCTTTTTTAACTATATTCCATGTGGAATTGGTGCTCAGCATTTAAATTTTTTTTCTTTAAACTAATAATTCTTTCCAGAAGTCATTAATCCTCGATCAAAATTTATGAAAAAGTGGAACATGCTATGCCTAATTTCCTATTAATCAACAATAGCAGTAGTTTTCCCCTTTACATGCCTGTTTTCCAGTTATTTCTGTGGGTAGATTATTGAATGGAAGTGCCTTAAATCAGGATTTCGCATTTTGTAGGCAAAAGAAAGTGGATGCTTTTGGTCTGTTATGTATTCTTATAACAGCTGTTGTTTGCATAAGACTATAATCGAACCAATAAAGTTCTCTTAATTCATGATTCTTCGGATTTCAGCTATCCCCCATTTTCCTTTTCCAATGTGCTGCAGTAAAATAAAGCGAATATGTCGTTAATTATCTGATACATTATATATATTTGTTCTAAAGTGAGTATAACGTGGTGGGATGATGATTTATTACCGTATATTCCTTTGTTTTGGCTGATCATAGGTAGTTGTATTCTTGCCGTGCATAAGATAAGTAGCTAACTCTATTTCCCTTCAGATAGCAGCACCTTTAGAAACACTGGGGAAAGCTGCAGCTTGGTTGAAAATGAGGAAGCCTACATATATTGGTAACCATTATAATGCTTCTTACTGTACTTTCTTCCTTTCTGTTTTTCTCATATGTTAATAACATATATAGGATGCTTCTATACTGCTAATCTTTATGGCAAAATACATTTAGATGTGATAATTACAGTTATCTGCTTAACCTTATTTCAGGATTGGATCTACAGTTTGAATGGGAGGAGGTCAAAGCATTTGTGAGGCAACCAGATGGCTCCTTATTTAGTTGGTGTGAACGTTTTGAGTGCTACAATCATTTGTTATATGGGATGGTAAGATCTTCTCTACATCGATTAATTATATCTTTCACACACTCAAATGTGGGATTAGTATTTTCATTACTACAGCTTATGAATCAATGTTTTGTTTAAGCATGCACAAGTCCATGTTTTAAATTATTAAGCTGTTTACATAATTAGTATTCAAACTGTATTACAGGTAAACAAGGCCAAGGTAGATACAACTTTGAAATTGGATGGCAAGGAGTATCTTTGGGAAGTTGGGGAATCTTTGGTGCGGACCTTGGAATCCAAGGGCATTGTTAAGCAAATTTTTCCTCTCCATGGTATTCTACATTTTCACTTATGTTGAATAACCAGTAATTCTGATATAAACTCTATACTCAGATGAGCATTGTTTTGTAGATGAAATTAAGAGGAAGAGGCTTCTGAAAACTTGGGTGCTTAATTGGCGGAAATTCACGAATGAGCAAATCGATGAAATGTATTCATATTTTGGGTTGAAGGTAAATGATTCCATCTGTATATCCATTGTACTAATTAAGTTCTTGATTATAATTCAGGAATTTATGCTTGGTAGATTGCCATCTATTTTGCTTTCCTTAGCATGTATACATGTTGGTTGATCTTTCCGGCTGTTTTCGGGCTAATTGTCCAGTTGATTGACTTTGGGTAAGCCATTATCTCCTGAGTTCATATGCTTCTGGGTTTTTGTCCTTTTTTTCCGCGAGCATCTGTAGTGTCTTGCATTATTATTTCTTTCTCTCCTTTCAGATCGTTTCAGTTCCTAGTTCTCCCAGCATTCTTTGCTAGCATAACACTATGGTCAGTTTTATTTTTCCAGTTCTGGAAACGTAAAAACTCTGCTGTTGTGACCCGGTAACTTCATCTACTGCTGAATTTTTCTTCTTGGTTTACATTTTTCTTTCCCAATTTCATTATTTTTCATGTAGTTGAAGCATTTGCCTTCCTGTTCTTAATCTCTTTTAGTGAATTATTGGCACAGATGGCAGATACAGTATTCTGGTCTTGCTGGCCAAGGATGTAAAATTTTGAGCACGGACATGAGTTACTTTCAGACACATCGAGGACTTGTAAAAAATTTGGGGGTTGATAAAAAGAAAGTGAAAGAAGCATATCAAAGATACGAATGGTTTGGACATCTCATGCAATTCAGAAATAATGCTATCGTTATTTTGAGTATTATATGCCTCCAGTTACCATTTGAGTTGACCTATGCTCATCTTTATGAGGTTATGGATTCAGATATGGTGAAGTAAGAATCTTAGTTTCTGTTTTTTTTTTTTTTTTTCCTGAAATCCATTTCATTTTCCATCAATATGCTGTTCTATCATTTTCTTGGATTTATGATATGATATTTGTTTGAAACGTTGACATTCTTCTAATTTCTGGTTTTCAGGTTTGGGCTGACAGCTGTTTATCTTGTTCTCATTCAGTATTTCACTAGGCTCGGGGGAAAGGTATCAGTGAAGCTCATACAATATGAAAATAACGAAAACACAGAATATCAGGCAGCTAGTTTGATCTACAAAGTAACGGAAGCAAGTTAATATTTCCTTTTAGCTTCTTCCTTTGTCAAGTGGAGCTTGAATAAAGGTCTCTCTTTATGTTGCAGGTGTTTGGTCTTTATTTTATGCAGTCATATATTGGAGTTTTCTATCATGCTCTTTTGCATCGTAACTTCAAGACCCTTCGCCAGGTTTTAGTTCAGCGTCTGATTGTGTGCCAGGTATAAAGTTTGTGATTGATTCTTTTTAATGGATTATAGAGTTCTTGATTGTCAATGCACTCTTGATGGGGAATATTTTATCTAGTTGTTGGACAATCTGTTGGAAAATTCACTACCCTATCTCAAATACAGCTATAAAAAATATTGGGCTGTCCGGTAAGCTGCATTTCAAGATTTTTTTATTCCATTCTTAAATTTGCTGTAGATTTGAGTTAAGTGTTAAAAGTTTTCTGTTTCAAGAAACAAGAAAAAACGAGAGAATGAACCGTCAAATGTGAAGGTCCAGTTCAATAACAAGGTGGAGAAAGAGTACCTAAAACCTACTTATTCAGCATGTATCGGTGAAGAGCTAGAAGATGGCCTTTTTGATGGTAATGCGCTGAACTCTAGCAACTCTAAATTATATTCTCGAGCTTTTATAAGCCTCGTCTTCATCAACTGATCTGGAAATGAAAACCACCACTCTGTGCAGACTTTCTGCAGCTAACGTTGCAATTTGGAATGGTTATGATGTTCGCTTGCGCTTTCCCTCTTGCATTTGCCTTTGCTGCTGTGGTATGCTTTTTCATGTACTTTCGATTAGTTGTCTATACTTTCTGGATCTAGCTACTATGAATTAAATTTGAGCTTTTTCACAGAACTCCTTTGCACAACTTAGAACAGATGCATTAAAGCTTCTCAGCATGCTGAAAAGACCGGTTCCACGTGCTTTCGCAAGTATTGGAGCTTGGTTAAACATATTTCAGGTACTCCACCCTTTACAATTTTTCTGTAATCAAATATTGTATTAAGGATATGCATATATAATTCAGTCTTTAAACTACAGTTTCTAATAGTGATGTCAATCTGCACCAACTCTGCACTTCTGGTATGCTTATATGACCAAGAAGGAAAATGGAAAATTGAGCCTGGGCTTGCCGCGATTCTCATATTGGAACATATACTTCTGCTGATCAAATTTGGGGTCTCAAGCTTCCTCCCTGAGGTGATTTCTTCAATGATTTTACAATCACAAGTAAATGTGAAATTTGTTTTCGAATTATAGAGAATTGCAAAGAATAATACCGTAGTCTCTCATTGTTCGACAGGAGCCTCACTGGGTAAGAGCCAACCGAGCAAAGAATGCAACACAGGCGCAAGGCATATACTCTAAACAGCTTTTGAGAAGCATTTCTGGAGGAGAAAAGACATATGGACTTAAGAAAGCTGAATGATGAAGATGAAGAGTAAAACCGAGCACGTTCTGAATCTCGAAAATGAGAGATTAGTAAACTGAGAACCAGAAACCGGTTTTGATGCAAGCAAAAATGCATTGTTAGAGTTTGAAGAAATTTTGGTAGTACCTATGTATATCTGTATGAGATGAGAGTTTTTTTTTTTTTTTTTTTTTTCTCATAAATATAATTCTTTATCTCATAATTAAGGGTTTTTTTTTTTTCATTTCTGAAATTCAAATTTATTTTAGAAACAAATCCTGTATGCACAATTATCAAGCCTAAAAATAACAAAAGTATAATCAAATAAAAACAAAACCCAAAAAGGGGAAAAATCATAAAATCTTTACAAATATTCAGGCAAGTCCTCGTGACAAATCAGGAGAAGTGTCGCTGCTATCGCTGGTTCTTGAGCTTCCAAGTTTACCACTAACCTGACGTGCATAAGAAACAACAGCTTTTGCCCATTTCTTGATCTCTTCTTTTAGCTTAAAAGAATCCATTTGCTTAAGATTCTTTCCTGGTTGAATTGGAATCTCCATGAAAGAAAAACATTTAATGAATCCTCTGTTTTTCAACGAAACGCTACGATCATTAACCTTAACAACAACATTCTTGTTGTTCTTGCTGCTGCTACTGCTGCTTCTGTTGTTTAAAGAAAGGGTTTTTTTGACAGACATTTCCAAATGATCTTTTGTTTTTGAAGTTGCTATGCTACTACGCCTTCTTCAATCTCTGAAGGACGTAGCAATGGTGTTTTCAGCTATAACATAATATATATATATATATATATTGGGAATTATAGCAAGGCAAGTAACTTAATTTTCAAGAAATTGTATAAATATATGTTTTGATATTACAATTCTAATACGTGTAGCAAGAAGAAACTATCATTATTGACTTGACTCTTTCATTGGCTTTGCATATTCCATTTTTTGGTCTTGTTATCCCATTGTTTCATTTCGAGTTTTGTAAAGGTTTTGGAGTGTTTATAATTTTAAAAATATAATTAAATTTCAGAGATTAATAAATTCTATTTTCTATAATTCAGGTTTTCGTTAAGTAACCTCAAAAAACATCCTCATAATTTAAAATTATATTATGTCATTAATATATATAAAAATAATAATATATTGAATACGTTGACAAATAAATTTAATAATAATAAAATTAAAACGAGTTTATAAGTTGAGCAAAGGAGAATAGTCAAGTATGTGAGCTAGTAAGCCAAGTTTGCTAATTTTCTAGTTACCCGTTTCTTCTTTTTGACCGGTTCGGAGCACAAGAGAAGTTTTATGTAGTTGCAAAATGATTCTACCTAGCTAGATATGGTCGCGATTCATCACAGGTGGAACTATGTAGAGCTCTGTCCCCGTTGTTCCACCCCAATCAAAACTAAATTTTTCCGTGTTTGCAAACAAAAAAAAGTCCGAAGAAGTTTAATGGAAAACATCATTTATTTCTTCTTTACAATCTAGGTTCAATTCAACGGTTCCAAAATGATTCTACCTAACTAGATATGGTCGCGATTCATCATGGGTGGAACTACGTAGAGTTCTGTCCCCGTTGTTCCACCCCAATCAAAACTAAATTTTTCCGTGTTTGCAAACAAAAAAAAGTCCGAAAAAATTTAATGGAAAACATCATTTATTTCTTCTTGACAATCTAGGTTCAATTCAACAGTTCGAAAGCGAGTAAGACAGCTCAAGATGGTTACCTGATTTATCGGGGGGTTCGTGTTGATTTATGATTTTGTTAAATTGAACCTTAGGTCGTGGTGTTTGCCAGCTCCGGTTTGACGCTGGTTCAAACCGGAGAGTGTATGGTCTAGCTCTAACTATTTATAGCACTACTATTAATCCACTAAACAATACACAACGTTGTAGGGGCAAATTAAATATCACTTAATTTTTCTTCATAATATATATTATATCCTTAATTAAATCACAATTAACGAGAATTAATTAAAATCCTAGAGGACTGAAATAATAATTAATAATGATTGTGAAGAAACATTCAATATCACGAAACTCTAGTTATAGTTGATTCTGCTTGTTTAACTATTTATACCAAACAGAGTCTTCTTCTGCCCCTTCTCTCTCTCCTTCATAGCAAATCTTTGTTCATCAACAACATCATTTTCTCAGCAATCATGATGCCTGAATAGTATGATCCTTAATCTCTCCGTCTTTAAAACAAACTCAATACATTTATAAATCATGCATTTTGATAAATGGGTATCTGTTTGTTTGTTTTTTTATTTTCTGTTAGACTTTTCTTTCTTGTTTCTCTTCTTCTTCTTCTTGCCTTATTATATGAATTGATGAATTATAGACATGTCATAAATGGAAAAACTTATTATTAATGGTTATTGGGGTTCTCGTAGAAATTTAAATTATGTTTTTCTTTCTGTCTGAAATTGTTCAATTTTAAATAGATCTAAAATTCTGATTCAATAAGGTCATGCTTTGTTTGGTTTTTATCTCTTTAATGGCTTAAAATTTTTGTAGTGACTACCTGTTCAAGCTTCTGTTGATTGGAGATTCTGGCGTTGGCAAGTCATGCCTTCTGCTGAGATTTGCGGTAATTATTTTTTTTCTGAGTGTGTTTATGCTCGATTAATTCAATTTTGAATTTTTGTGATTGATCAATTAGGACCCCTTTTGCTGACTAATGGGATTGAATTGAAATCTTGATCTTTCTGGTCAGGTCACAAATTCAAAATAAAACTTAATTTTGATTGTTATTTACGATTACATTTTATGGGAATTACTCAATTAAAAATGATAAAACTAAACTAAACATTCGAAACTGAATCCGTAGATAATAAAAACATGATTATTTTGCATTAATTAATGAATAATTTGGCTAATTTTTTTTTTTTTTTTTGGTGTTATTTAGGATGATTCTTATATTGAAAGCTACATTAGTACTATTGGTGTTGATTTTGTAAGTATAGCGAGATTATCTATATTCTTTTATCAGAATCAAGACTAGAATAATATGCTTCACACATCTTTAATTTTCCAATTTAGAAAATCCGGACAGTCGAGCAAGATGGAAAGACCATAAAGCTTCAAATTGTAAGAATTTCAAATCAGTCTGTTTTTTGTTCATGAAATTATTTTCAACTAGTCCTTTCCTGATTCCTGTTCGAGTGTTCATAATTCCTGCTTAGTGGGATACTGCTGGTCAAGAACGATTTCGTACAATTACAAGCAGCTATTACCGCGGAGCACATGGGATAATCGTATGTATCATTTCATTCCTGGACAAATTTCTTCCTTTTACCCTTTTCAAGCAGCTATTACATGATTTGTTGGGTTCTTTTCGCTAGATCGTGTTTGATGTAACAGATGAAGAAAGCTTCCAAAACGTTAAGACATGGCTATCTGAAATCGATAAGTTTGCTACTGATAATGTTAATAAGCTGTTAGTTGGTAACAAATGTGATTTAACAAGCAAGAGGGTGGTGTCCAATGAAACTGCTAAGGTACTGTAATTTCATTGCAAACTTCCTCTATATTTTACATCAGAGTTAAAGAGTGAAATGCAGAAACAGGACTAGAAAAGACGCCATTTGTCCTTTCATTATAGGCATTTGCAGATGAAACTGGTATTCCATTCCTCGAAACAAGCGCCAAGAATTCTATGAACGTAGAGGACGCATTCATGACTATGGCTGGAGAAATCAAGAAAAGGTGAACTTCTGGGTATCCCACTTTTAGCATTTACAGTCATGATGAACCATATACTGTCCAAAAATGTGGCCAACAGAGATTTTGTGTTCACTCATTTTCTTTTTGTTCAAAATTTTCATCAGAATGGCTTCTCAACCAGCAGGAAATGCTGTTAGACCTACCACAGTACCTCTACGCGGAAAACCGGTTACAGAACAAAGTGGCACTTGCTGCTCATCTTGATTTGTGCTTCGAGTCAGTTCGGATGCCAAAACTCAGTTGAACCGGAAGGAGGCAAGCCTACAGATTGAAAGGGGGTTGTTACTGCAAATCTTCTCATTTGTGGAGGAACCCCCCAACCCAAGAACATATTTTTGATGCACTGCATAATGCAGCCACTCGCATGGAATTATCGGATTACAAATTTTTGTATTCATGATTTGATTTCTACAGTAGCTTATGGCTTATTTTCATTTTTACTACCTACCTTTAGCTGGTATAATAATGCCCTGTACTTTCTATTAGTATTACTATAAATGACTTTGAATAATCAGATCAACGAGATATGCAAATTCACTTCTTTTTTTTTCCCCAAGTGCAACTTAACAGTTACACCTTAAATTTCTATTGGATCGAATTTAACTTTAATCTTATTATAATTAAACTTATACATGATCCAATTGACTATAGTAGCTGCCCAAATTGATTGTAAATAATGAATACTTCAAATAACCCTATACCTTTGTCCAAAAAATATATTAAACATCAATTTGCAATTTCCGGTTCTGTTTGGTGCTAAAATTTTCATCGTCAGTATCAGAAATTGTGCATTTTCTTCGAGGATTTTATCTTTCAGATTCAACTTCATATAAAAATAAAAACATAAACATAGTACTAATGAGAAGTAGATGATTGTGACCAAAACTTCATATAAGATATCACAAACCAAAAATCCAGGCAAAAAACAACATTCTTCTATAGTTCAACTTCTAACCATAAATCAATATCCAAATAAACAAGAAACGGAAATTCTGGGGGCCTATTAAAACTTTAGCTTTCAACTCAATACTCACTTCCTGCTCTTCTGAGCTTGTCTATTCCTCTTCTTCACACCGGACTTGGCAACTTTCAGGCTCCTGTGGACAACACTCAACCTAGCGAGAGCTGCTTTCTTCAAGTCAGGCCTGTAGTAGTTATCTCCGACCTGCAAAAAGTAACATTATTATTCAAATGAATGTTCGAAAACCTACAATGGAAGTGAAAATTTTTACATACGGCAAAGCAAAATCACTAGGTGGAGTACTTTGTGCATCACTGACACCCGTTTGAGGGTTTAGAAACAACCTTGAAGATTATCACATGACTTTGGATAGAGCAGAAAGATTATGATTGGACAATAAATAAAAAGGGCTTTGTGCATCACTGACACCCGTTTGAGGGTTAAGAAACAAGCTTGAAGATTATTACAAGACTTTGGATAGAGCAGAAAGATTATGATTGGACAAAAAATAAAAAGGGCTTTGTTGCATAGTCACACTAGTACACAATTAAACCAGATGCAATCACTAGGATGTGCAGAAGAAATCAGGGGAGCTATTTTGAAGATGCTCAGAAGCCAAGCGTAACAATTATATTTCATTGAAGAACCCAATGTAAAGAGTCTTCTTGCATGTTAACAGCTCATCACCGCATGGTAAATCATGTTGAGATGCACCCAAACAATAATCAAATTTCAATATTCAGAAAATGATTATTGATATTAGGCGACAATAAAATCACACAATATAAAATCATTTATTATCGTCAATCATTGACATGAGGAAACATCGATACAGATAGTAGAATAGGGACAAATGGCATTAACACATGAACAATTCAGAAGGACATAAAAACAATCGTATGAAACATAGCTCAGAAGCCAAGCGTAACAAGTATATTGCATCAGAGGGACCCAATATCAGGGTCCTCCTTACATGTTAACAGCTCATCACAGCAAAGACCTTCGATAAACAATAAGAGGAAACATGTACATTCCATTTCATGAAGGTAAAATGTAATCAAATTCAGCAGATCCATCTACAAAAACTGTAACTTCACAATCACATATCAAAAAAAGACATAAAATAACAAACAAAACGGGAAAAAAATAATACCTGGTTTTCGACAGCCTTTGCCATCCTACGGAACTCTTTCTTCATGACAGATTTGTGAAACAAAGCAGAAGGTTTGTTCTGCTTCTTTGTCTTGGTTGTAGCAAGAACAACAGATTGATCTTTTCCAGGCTGAATGGTAACTGTTTTCTTATTGGCCAAACCTTAAAACAAAATAGCATCATATAGATTAAGATTTTCATTTTCTCCTTCTAAGATCAAATAAATCAAAACGAGAAGAGAAAGAAGAAAGAATACCAGAATGCTTGTAGGAGTTGAGATTGTAGAGATTGTTAGACTCCTTGCTGAATTCAAGGCTAGCGGTTCCTCTCCCAAACTGTTTCACCAAAAATGAGTTGTTCTTCTTAACAATCTCCCATATCAACTGACCAGGAACTGTCGCCATAGCTAAAACTTCCACTTCCCTGCAATACCAGTCACACCAGATCTGTTAAGCGGAACATTCAAGTAAATACAACACCAATACTAAAGCTTAGATTTACCTGCTAGGGTTTTTTTCTTATTAGCTGCAAGTGCTGGGGATGGCGAGCGACAAGCAGTGAAAGAGTTTATGATTATTTATAGTCAAACCCTAATTTCGCGTTTTCCAAATGTCCTTTTTGCGTCGGATATGATTCGGGTTACTTACAGGCCGGAGTGTTAGACTTTGGCCCATGATTGATAATACAAGAACTAAATATATATTTTTATTTTCTGAGGAGAAAAAATATTACTATTATTGATCAAATTATTTTTTGGCTAAGTCAGTATACCGCAGTTTTTTAGTTTGGTGTGAAGTAAATAATTTTTTTTTTTGAAAATTAACTAAATAGCTGCTATATTTTTTAATACAAAAATACCCTTTTTTATTATAAAAAATATAAAATTATTAATTAAAAATAATTACAATTAAATAATAAGACAAAAAAGACAGTAGATACAAGACATGCTGGAGAAACGCTCCACCAAAACTGTTCAACCGCCGATCTGAGGGTACCGGTTGAAACCTCTCATACTGATAAGTCGTCCGATGCCCTCAGAATCGCCATCGGATCACCGGACAGCGGCCAAAAAATAGGACGAAAACCAAAACTCTGACAGTTAGGGAAACAGTTTACCTAAGTCTAGCCACGATTCAACCATTTTCCGGCTGTAATCATTTTCCGACTGTAATTCAATAAACAAATTTGTAACCGACATGATTCCAATCGGTTATCGTTGAAACAAGGAGGCGGTAGCCGTACGAAATAGACAAGCGAAAAGAAAGAGGAAGATGAGCTTGTGATGAGCAGAAAGAAAGAGGAAGATGAGCTTGTGAAAAGAACTTCCTCCTTATCGTTTCTTCACGGTTTGAACGGAGCTTGAACTGAACTAGCCTCAGACGGTGACAATTCACAAGTTCGCATTGGTTGTTCAAAACCGGTTATTCCAGCCAGTTTGAACCTTTCATTCAAAGTCGGTTTTTGATATCTTCAGGAAAAAGTTCGTTTTTGACAAAATATTTGAAGAAAAACAAAGTAATACGCTTTGAACAGCCGGCAATGGTTCTTAACTGTTCACGGTTCAACAACACACCAAGGACATGGTTCGAACAATAACACCAACTGAGGTCATGGCGATTCAATCCGATACAAATTGGTCAGGAACATTGATCAGGAATCAACTGGTAAACTGGTAACCAAATCATCTGAACACAGCTCCAACCCGGCAATTTGAATCAAACATTGGTCAGGAATTCAATGATTTTTCCATCTAACCAAATCATCTGGGTAACCCAGGGCCTACCAAAAATCCATAACCATAAACATAATAGCGCAATAAACAATACAATTTACGATCTTCTCAACTCAAGACAAGCAAAAGAAGTGAACTGAACTTATCATCAGCTGCAATTTTATAGTATTAGAATTTTCTAAGTAATGAAATAATGAAAATAAAACAGGGGGCTTGGAATAAGTTAACTGATCAAAGTCCCAAACCAAGTCACTTAAAATTTAAGTTATTAACCAACCAACCCAACCCAACCTCAATTCATAAAAATTTAAACCTTACTATCAGGCCACAAGTACCTAATACTAGATAACCATCTTTACACCTCAACTAATGTTACATTATATACAGAGCCAAAGCAGCCACCATCATCCAATCTTACTACTACAGTTCCTTTTTCTACAACAAGTCAATATCAATATCAAAATAGGCATCAAATTGTGTACATTTAGATTATACCTTTTCATCAGGTCTAGTTGCAAATTCGCCGATCATCAAAACATTGTTTTGAAGAAGCTGAGATCCCCATCCTAAATATTAAGTCCACATTCTGCAAGATATTTGTTTTTCTTCAAAATAAATCATAAATTGCTAGACGTTAGGACACGGTGTGTTTGCCGAGCTGAACCATTCACTGCCTCATTTATCCTGCTGAAAACTAATTTCAGAGGGATACAAGCTATAACAGGACACTTTGGCTTCTCCACTACTGATTTCCTATGTTCTTCCTTATTACCGGTCAATGAAGATAGTTTCCGGATCTTTTTAGACGACAACCCACTTTTCTTTTTAGGAGATTTACTCGGTGAACAACGCATTGTCATGTGTTTGGCAGGAATTCTTACAGCTTCTAAATTTTGCAGAGCTGCATGCCCCAGTTCAGCTGCTTCCAGAGCAGATACCCGAGCTGGATCACATTCACTGCTGCGAATAATATGATCACCATACCCATCAGCCACATGTTCAACTGTTAGAGGGCGACCAATAATTGCTTTACCATTCAATTTACTCCTCAGTGAAACCAATGGGACATTCTGCGGTTGGTAGTTTGCTTTCACCTCAAGTTTAACATCATAAAGTTTAGTATCAGTAATAGTTCTGCCAGGAAAATCTGATGTTTGATATCTGGAGTTCACAGTAAAGCGTGATTGGCGAAAGGGGAGAGATCTTTGAGGGGGTAATGACGGGTCCGGCAATGCTCCTCTTGTATCCCTGCGAGAAAACGATTTGCTCCAATCCCGAACACCATCTACCTGAGCACCAGCAATTTGTTTGGATTTCACAAGCAAGTTGCAGTTAAGTGAGGCAAGGGACATTCTACTGCCATCACTGTCCTGATCAGGAACCGGAAAGTATCCATCTGAATGCTCTATACCTGCCAAATAAGAACCAGGCTCATTGTCCATGACCAAATATTTTCTCTTTTCGTGTTTTCTATTTTTACTGGTATGTCTTGAATTTCTTTTTCCTTTCAACTGCCACTTTGAAGTGCCTTTCTCCATTCTTTGGCTGATATTATTAATATGAATGGCTACTGAGCTGGTAGAACCAGATTCGTTAAACCCTTCATTTTTCAGACTTGCAGCTTCTGCTTGACTACTCTGACTAGATTGCCTACCCAATCCACCATTTTGATGCTTTCCCAACGAAGACACAAGGGCAGGAGATAAACCTGAAGAATCAACAAAATAAAAAATCAGCTCTATATGCCAGGCCCAGCAGCCAGCATCAGACAAAAAAGGATGACTAAAAACAGGGTTTCATTGCATGTGTAAGTATTTAAAAACTATATAACACAGTTACTGTAAGCAAGACAAATGGAAATTTTAGCTTCACAGCAGGTAAGCAAGTATCAATCAATTGACAATATAAATTGAACTACACAAGCAAGAAATCTTAAACATATGGTCTAGCACTTATCCATTCCTTTTCTCATCAACAGGCAGGCATCTGCTAACTAATCTTTCTACTATATCCACATCCTTTGTTCTGAAAGGATTGCCCTGACTTCTACTCTCCCTCAAGTATGAACTAGTTAACATTAAAGTTGTCACATTTGGCTAAGCATATGTATTTCCTCACATTTTATTCCTCCTCTTTTCCCAACAAAAAGCCGATCACCATAACCACAGCCCAAAAAATAAAAAATTTCCCATGAATTGTGAGGGAAACCATAACCCACAGGAGAAAGCCACAAGAAGCACAGTAGGTATCCTCTTGTATTAGCTGATAGGTAGTGAATTTAAACTTTACATTCCATTATTCTATTAAACTTAAAATAAATTTTGAAAAAAGGACAGGTCTTGATTTTTCTCTGTCGAAGCATGATGCAGGTAATCTTGAGTTGCTTTGCTTGAATTTGACACCATAAACAACACATAAGAAATCCAATTGAGCTAACAAGCTTGC
This sequence comes from Croton setiger, assembly GCA_948099555.1. NCBI lineage: Eukaryota > Viridiplantae > Streptophyta > Magnoliopsida > Malpighiales > Euphorbiaceae > Croton > Croton setiger. Next base: position 24,519 of record CANUEY010238044.1, read on the forward strand.
ATGCATGGCTCAGTAATATGTACGCAAAAAAAAAGCATGACAGACCACATCCAAGTTTTTTAATGGAAATATCATAACAGAATTCACTTTGGAATTTGGATATACGGATTCCGATTTGTTGATATTTTAATCAATTTACCAAAAGTTTGGTTTATGTAGATGCTATAAGCATTCATGGATATTGGACAGAGAAAATTTCTTAATGAAACTAAATGAACAATAATGCTAGGAGAGAAAGTATTTGACTTACTTGTAGACGAGTTAGAGCAAACCAGCACAGAAAACAAACACTTACTGAAAAATAAGGATGCAAATACTATAAGTTCTCAAATATCCTTACCTGAAGATTGCTTTTCTTCACCAACAAATGGCACATCAAATAACCTGACTGAAGAACCATTCTCAGCAAAACCTGATACTCCAGAGACACCATTCTCATTTTGTAGCACGCCATTAACTTGGGAAGCATCACAAGCATGTTCAGAAGGATTTAGAGATGCACCATTCTCACTTGAAATGACAGTACTGTCAGAGTTATTATTAACTGGCATGCTCATGTTTTTTCTAGACTCATTAGAATCTATTCCCGAAACCTTGCTGTCAGATAATCCATGCAGAGGTGAGCCATTTGAATTGGGAAGTTGATCACAAATAACTGGGACAGAGACCATTGCCGTACTCTCCAGTACTTTTGTCAATGGACGACGTCGATTTTTCCTTTTCAAGAACTCATGAACATTTGCTACTTGTGATCTCTTTCTTTTCATGGATGAGTTGTGACCTTTTCCACTATTCATTGGACTACCATTTGACATGTTATTCCCAGCATTTGAATCTCCTACAACCATTCCAAGGTCCTCAAGTCCTCTCATACGCTTAATTCCTTCTGTACCATCGTCCTCTGAATCATTAGGTGTCCTCCTCCTCTTTCCCTGTGCAGACTGCACCTTAGAAGCAGCAAAATTATTTGGCTCTTCAAATGATATACCAGATTGGGATAATTCTGGTGCTGAACCTGAACCTGAAGCAGAAGCTGAACCAGAGTTTGACTCATCTTTAGAATCATCAGAATCACTATCTTCATCAGTCAAGTCCACATCTTCTCTGCCAGAACCAGACATGCTAGGTGATTCCTTTTCAGAATTACCGTTCTCACCACCTGAATTATTATTGGTTCTAGAAAAGAAGTCAACTTCATCTTTTCCCAGTCGAGCATTCTCAATTTCAAGGGCATGCAAAATGGCATCTTCCCTCCGAGCATATTTCACTGCTTTCTTATTACCAGTAGCTGCATTCGCCTTTGCCTTCTCAATGCATTCATCATATTCCCCACAACGAAATGCTTTCACTCTCTTAGATTTCTCAAGATTATACCAGTCCCTGATGCAACATAAAGGATCATTGTGTCAGTAAGTCGATTATATGCACATGAATAGAGAAAGGACATTAGCAATCCAATTCTTCATGAAGAGAATCATACTTTGGAACCACAAATGTCATACATTGAAATAAATAATTGAAAACTATATTCCAACTTGGACAGGAAAAGAAATTATTACTGCATATGATGTCATACTGGAATTGTCTTTCTAAGATAACATGTCGCACATGACCATGAACAGAAGCATGCACAGAGAAAAACACATCAGAAACAAACAGCATAATCTGACAAACACATACACTCACAAGCAAAAATATTAACAACATACACTCAGTTATGATTTTCAAAGCTATGAACTGAGCTGAGACACCTATTATCATCCTTGAATGATAAATCCAGAATTAACAAGAACCTTGCAAGCCTAATTTTCAGTGGGAACAATTGTCAAGTCACATATACACTTGTTCACCTTGAGTTTGAAAAACGGTGCTTTTGAAACACCAAAAACCTACCATTATTACCACATAAGCTTTTGGAACAACAACAAAATTGCTGCTGGTAATTGAATATAAGGACTTCTGAATACCAATACCTACTACATAATTATGAATGAAAAATAAACAATGTCATTCAAGAAGGATACCTCAGTACTTCCCAGACTCAAGGAGGGTAAAAAATCATGCCCTTTCCACATGTACAACCCAACCAAACAGAAAACCCTTGCCCACAACAAGGTAAGGTTACAGTAAATTTTAATAATTTATGAAGCCACCTCTCAAGAAATATTAATTTTAAGGAAGAAATCACAGGAATGAATAAGCAGAAAGAGAGGGAGAGGAAGAAAAAGCTCCAGGAAACAACCATTGTACAAATATATATGGTCATTGCCCAATTCAAAAGAAGTTAAAAGACACTAAAAGGTCTGAGGAAACTAACAATGAGACATACATCTAAACATCTGAGCCCAAAAATATAAAAAAGGAGCTAGAGAAACGAAAAATTCATCCACCCACAACACAAACAGCTTGCATCAAGACTCCAGCAGTAAGTTACTATCTATTATTATTATTTCACCAGAACTCAGCATTACTACATATATCAACTAACTTTTTTCCTTCCACAAGAAAAACTCCGAATGGTAATGGAGAGGTAAAAAACAGATGAACTCCGAAATTGTAATGTTAAATAAAGAACAATATTTTTTGTTTGTTGGGTAAGGAAGTACTGTCTGAACTAGGATACAAACCAAATAAGTACCATACCCACACGATTATAAGCACAAGCCATACACTATAAAAATCTACAGAGCTATACAATCAAACCAAGAAAGAACAGAAATATACTTGTAGCAGAGAGTTAACGACTACAACATACATATATGTACATAAAAAAGTGTCAAGAGCACTTACACACTGGCATCCTCTCGTCCGAGGAGTTTAACAGGAGTGCCTGATCTCGGCGAAACCAAGCTACCTTCTGATATCTCGTCAAGACCCATAATCCGGCCTGGCCACCACGACCCGTTTCGACGTCGGACCCAAACTAGCCCGCCCACTGACGCATCGATTGCCTGAGTGCTGCTGTTGGGGTCATCAGAACTACCCATCTCAAAAACCCCAACTCAGTTTTCTATAAGAAATTTGAAAAGAAAAAAATACAGAAACATAAAAAGGTTGTTATCTCACAAAGAAAAGATCTTTAAAATCAATGGTAATTCTCTACTTTGAAGTGAACCCAAGTGCCAAAAATCGCTATAAGCTTCGCTTCGATGGATAAAATGTATATAAACCCACTGGAAACCTAAAACCCAAAACAAACCGACGAACAAATATCAGCACAAGCAGGAAAACCCAATCTCGCATGCAGCCAAAACCCTTAATAAAACTGACAAAAAAAAAAGGTAAACGAAGAAAAGAGCAAGAAAGAGACCTATATTGAAGGATTGTACATGGGTGGGAGATCTAAAAGAGAGAAGAGATCTGGTGCGTTTTCCTTTTTATTCTTGTTTAAAAACATAGTTGAGAAACCGTTTTCTTTCTTCTTCGTATCTTTAGTGAGAGTTCCAAAATCCAAATTGCACATAAAAAGTTTCGACTTTAATATTAGTTTCTCGCTTAATTAGTTTTTTATGATTTAGTTGAAGCATCTTCCAAGCAAGTAGTGTAGGAAGGGAGCAGAGCAGACAGATGCAGAGAGAGAGAGAGAGGAAGTGGGAGGAAAGAAACGTTTGGATCAAAAGAACGTACCTTTGGGTATCTTTTTTAGGCTGATGAGAAAAGGAAGAGAGTGGTTTTTGTTTGTTGATTGAGATATAGAAAAATATAAAAGAGCACCGTTTCTGAGAGTTGCAGATTGCTGTTTTACATATTTGTTAAGTTACATCTCCAACTTTTACCAAAATTAGGGCAAATTGTGTTTTGATTTAGTAGCCATTTGTTTCAAATTTTTCTCCAACCATCGTCTCATTCATGCACACAGTCTCACTAATCACCTTACCCAATTATGAGATTTCTATAATATAAAAAAACTCTACTACTCTGTACAAGTGCGTGATTAAAACATAACTAAATTAAATAAACATATATTTATCATATTTTTGAAAAATAATAAATTGAATTAAAGAATGTCTAAATGGGTAGTTGGTGGTGTATTGTGGGAGTGGTACCTAGCTTGTTGTATCATATTGATTCATGTTTGGGTGATTTTATGATGAGTAAGAGTTGTGAGTTCCTAACATTTTAATGGTCACTTTTTAGATATTTAATTAAAGTAGTTCCCACTCTTAGACAATCTCATATGTCAACGGGATCATGGTTTAAGTGTAGTGCAAATTAAAATTATGAATAAATACATAATCTACAATTAAGCCTTCCCTTTTACTTTCTCTTCTTTCCCTTTATGACAGTCGGTTGTTGTTGTTGCTACATATGCAACCACGACAAGAGTGAAACTAGATGGTTGAAAGCCTAATATGAAAATTAGTCATCGGAAGTGATCGTTTAAAGTTTCCATATATAGGTAAGTTGAAGCGGTAAGATCTCGAAATTTTTGTATCCAATAATATTTGGTGTGCCCCTTGAATTTCGAAGTCCAAGAGGCTAAGGGCCTCTTCACGATCCAAAGGTTGCAACTTGCACCCTCTGTCGCCTACAGGTCGGCTTTTAGGAAGTAAAATAATCACTAGGTTGACCAACATGAGGCCGATCCTCAGCCCCTGTCCAGTCAAAATTCGCGACCTCCCTCTAGTATGGACAGATTGGAGAGTCAGTTTCCAAAAATGGCTTACAATGGTTATTATAATTTTGATTTATTGTGATTGAGTTTAAATGGTTGTGTATGGTTATTTCGATTGCTTATGCATTAGCAAATTATATAAGGTAAGATGAAGTATTGCATTTAACTGGAACGATTTTGTAAAGTTCAGTTTACTAAACGTAAAAAAATACACAAAATTCAAAGACATAAATGAAAATTAAGCTGCATTTATAAATCACGTGTGTATTTAAAATCGAATGATTTATAAAATTCAAATGTCTACCAAAAACAAAATAAAGTTAATGATCACTCGAAAAATCATACAAAGTACAAAGGCATAATTGCATATTAGGCCAATAATATTTGATGGCTTAGTAAATAAAAAACATTAATTACACATTTAATGAAGGGTATAAGAGACCTTTTAATGAATAAATCTTGTATTTCGAATACAATACTTATTCTTAGTACCCTAGGAAATAAAACTTATTCATGAACGGATGTAAGTAAAAACATAAATTTCCATAAACAACCCCTTAATTGCGATTTCAGCCCAAATTGAAGTAAATGTTTTAGGAAATAAGACTTATTATTATTATTATTATTAAGAGCTAAACGACACGTTTAAAGAGAAGTCTAGGTTTTTTTTTTTTTTTTTGGTTGAGGTCGCAGTGTGATTTCGACCAGACACACTTCCAGAGGAAGGGAGGCTGATCAGTAAAGAATACCACAGCCATGACTGGTAACGTTTCCTATGTTTTTCCTGTAGTCCTTTTTTAGGGTAAAAATGTTTTCTTGATTTTGTTTATGTATTTCCTTAATTCAATTGCTTCTATGACCATGGCGAAGGTAAAGCAGCTCTTTTTAGAGGGAATCACTGATACTCATAAGCTGCCAATGGAATTTTGAGTAGCTAAACTTAATGGGATTACAAAATTTAATCCTGAAATCAATACCTAAATGATTTGATTAAGTAACTGAGCTTTAGTGATCATGAAGATTCTTGATTGCACCTAGTTTCTGTATGCATTTGATTGAACTAGAAAAGACTATGAAGTTAGAATTTAGGAAGTTTACGAATTCTGCATTGAAGAACGAAAATTTACAGATTGAGAGCTCTTTTTTTTTTCTTATGTTAAATTGTTTGGGCAGACTATGCGCAGGAGCAAGAGATGGAAATTGAAGCATTAGAAGCAATTCTTGCGGATGAGTTTAAAGGTATTCTAATGAACAAATGTTATTGATACCTGTTCTGTAGGGACTACTTGTGTTTTGTGTAGAAATTCATTTGGCTGAGAAATGGTTTTCTTGGCACTAATACTGTTTTTTGTTCTAGAAATTCATTCGAGTGAGAGCGGGTTGAATACATCCAATCGTTGCTTTCAAATAACAATATTGCCACAGGTATGTATTGTCGTTATCCGGGATTAACTGGCCATTCTTAATGTCTAATTTGTTCTTATTCTTTCTTAAAAATAATGCATTGTTGTTTATAAGATTTTGCATTTAATATTTATTTTCTCCTGCATTTAATGCGCTTAGTTATATTGATCCATAACGGCAAGATGGGATGCGGTCATATTTATGTTTTTATCCTGCAATTGGCTATTTGTTGATAATGTATTTCATATTTTGTTTCTGTCATTATTTTAGTCGTCTTACTAAGCATTAGTATATGGCAGTGGAATTGAATTACTTAGCTTGCTCCTTCACAGATATGAACCTCAGAGCCCGGACATATTTGTGCTAATTCAGTTTTTTACAGTAAAACAAAAGTATGAATAGATGATGGAAAAGAATGTTGTATGCTTACATATGCTTGCTATTTACATCTAATTCTAGCTCAAATTAGGCATTAGCATTTTAGATATATTAACTTTACCAAGGATTTTAAAGGTCTATACCTGTTCCCTCAAATGGATTGCAACAAGACACTTCTAAATTACTCTCATCTGCATAATGTTTCATGTGTTACCGAAGGATTTATTTCTCCTTGCAATTACCTTGCTCTATTTATTTTCATCAGGATGACGACGATGCGTTTGATTCAACAGGCACTCCAGGTTATTATATTTATGATTTAATGATTTCCAGACTTGTTTTCCCCGTTGCATGTCTAGTCAAAGACAAGTTCCTATCATAGTTTTAGAAGGCTTTCTTACTTTTCCCTGCCATTTTAAGGATTCCTAAATAGATTCATTTCTTTGTTCTTCTCAAACCTTTTTATTGCAGTTCAACTAGCTCTTATTTTCTCACACACTGCGAAATACCCAGATGAGCCTCCAATGCTAAATGTGAAAAGGTTAGTACGCTCGCTGTATTTTCAATTGTCTGAGAAAATAACTAGAAAATGCGGGTGCTTTTTGATTAAGTTTTCAGATAATCAAATTGGGAATTTTTAGTGGATAGTAAAAGACTCAGATTCACAGAATTGAAATTGAGTGAGTTAGATTTTTGACAAAAGCTTAATGTTGTCCAAACTATGAAAGTATTGAAGGCAGTTGCCAAGATCCTATGTCTGCTCTTTGTAACAATTCCCTATAACTCAAAAATTACTACCCCAATTAAAATAACAAAAAATTAAAGTATTAAATCACAAATTTCTTATATCTTAATCTCTCTGAAGATCTAAAGTTTTTCCGCCAATTTAGTATTGTACATCATTCTACTAAAAAATAACAAAAACTAAAAGAAAAAAGAAAAAAACAGGTTTCCAATTGGAAGGTATTGTGAAAGTGACTAATGAGATGTTTACTCATTTATTTTCAATGCTGCGACCATTACGTGGTGACATACATTGTATTGTCATCTTTTTGAAATGGCTGATGGATGTATCTAACTAAAATACATTCGCCTGCTCCATTAGATCACCATTTTGTTTACATGTTTCTTGTAGTTCACAGCATAAGGTGGAAACTTAGCAATTTTATTTATATATTTTTATATTTAAACAATCAATCAAGATATTGTTAACTGCTATTCCTAAATTGAACTACTAAATATTTCCTAACTATGTTTCAGAGAGTAGACCTGCATCTTTTCTTTCACTTCACTTCCATTCTTTTGGTGAATAAATTATAATAGAAAATCATTCCTGTGCATTTGATATGAATGCTTGAAGCAAAGCAATTTGTCAATCAATTTCACATGCAATTCAGAATGTTTTTGTGCCTTCAGCATAAAATGTTGTCCGATAAACTTACTGTTGAGTAAAGCATTTCTTTTACTCAAGTGAATGCTTGCAGGATCAAGTATGATTTATTTGTGTAAGTTCTTCTATCGTCTTAAGCAGAGCACCATATTGACCAATTAAAAGCCATGTAATATGCTCAATGGTTTGGACTCTATAACAAGAACTGTGGTTATATTCTGTGGGTCAAACTCTCTAATATTAAGTGATAACTAGATGAACCATGATCTAGTTTGATGCAGAAAAATCATGTCACATAGCATCTGTAATTTTCCTCTCTTTCCCTCATTTTTGCAGTATAAGAGGAATACAACCTGCCGATCTTAACATTTTGAAAGGAAAGCTTGAACAAGAGGTAACTAAGTTCTTCTCATTGTTATCTCCTGTTACTTCATTACCCTATGAAATATTGAACCTACCAACCTTACCAGCTAGCTTCCTTACAATTTAGCTGAATTGTAAATTCTGAGGTAAGTTGTACTCTTCCTATCCTATCTTTTTGGTATCATTAATGTTGAATGAAAATCTTAAATAACTGCTACTGAGATGGCTTAATTTACTATAAGGTTTGGGATGACAAACTGTTCTGCGGTTTAGCAAATGCCAGTTACATCATTGTTTTCCAGGACATGTGTAGTTTTTGTTGGTTAATAGATGTTGTGGTCAAATACGCAGAGATGAATTTACTTCTGCTAGGTAGAAGTGAATGTACTGCTCCAGAAACTGTATGCAGTTACCAGGTTATGCTAAACTAAATAATTATTTGTTACAGGCATCTGAAAATCTTGGCATGGCTATGGTCTACACTCTGGTTACATCAGCTAAAGAGTGGCTTTCTGAAAAATATGGCCAGGATGCAAGCAGCGATGTTATCGAAGATGAACAGGCAGCAAAAGAAGAAGTATGAATGTATTCTGTGCACTATGATTTTCTCCAGTTTGGCATACACAGGCTAGATTCAAATATAAACATGTTTTATCTTTCTGAGAATTTCTTAACAATATATACTCTCATGATCCTATCTTGCAAAATGTAGTAATTTCAAATCTTTTCTTTATTCATCTCTTAAATTTGTTTTAAGTAGCTGTCTTTTAATATTTACTTTACAGATTATTGTACCACATGGAGAACCTGTTACCATTGATACATTTCTGGCATGGAGAGAACGATTTGAAGCAGAATTGGCACTTGAGCGAGCCAAGTGAGTTCTAGTGTTTAAAATGTCATTATATTATTGCCAAAGTTCAGTTATTTCAGGCACATTTCGGGTCAACAATGTTATTAACAAACATGTGGAAATTAAACCAAACTGGGAGCTTTTACTTTTGTCTATGAATTTTGGTTCTGAAATGTTTTCAATTTTTGTTTCTATTTATATGATTAATTGATTTAGGAAATTGGAAATGGAATATGTTCATTTAGTATCATTAGTATTGTTGTTATGTCATGAACTTTTTAGCCACTAGGATATTTTGTAGCTTTATTACCTTTTTCATCCTGATCCTCAAAGTATTCTGCTGTCAAGTGAGGAGCAACGAACTCATGTACACTGCCAATTTAAAAAAAAAAAAAGAAGATAGAGACAGAAAAGGAAAGATTGAAAGGAAGAAAAAAAAATAGTATGGAATGTGATGAAATTCTTGAAGAAGATCAAACTTTTTCTTTTGGGAGGAAATTATCTGAATAGTGTTTGCACTTATATAGCTGACACCAACTTGTTTGGGACTAAGGCTTGTTGTTGTTGTTGTAGTGATTGCATTCATAAGTGAGAATAAGAATACATGGGGAAAATCTTGGTCTGTGGACAAGGAAGAATAAGGATAGATACTTATGCATTGCTATATACCAAAACAAGTTTTAGGACCTCGATGAGAATAAAGGAGTTTTTGTTTGAAAGTGCCACGAGGCTGCATTGGATTTAAATGGTCTTTTTTTTTTTTTTTTTTTTTTTTGGCGTTGTTGATTGATTCATATTTTCTAAAGCCTCTCTACTTTGTTTGGTACAAATTCCTCCGTGTGTCACACTTAAGGAGCTACTACTGATACTTCTCTTATTTTTTGATTTTGAAATACAAACAGGTCACTGAGATATGTTAAGCTTTGAACTTTGACCATTACTTCCTGACCACTAACTTGCATTATATTTCAGGCTGATGCCTGAGTCTGCACTTACAGCCCCTAAAGAAAAGAAGCTTACAGGCAGGCAGTGGTTCGAAAGTGGAAGAGCGGTATGTTCCCTCCTCTGCTTGTTCATGTTATGAAATAGGTGCATGAAACTTTGGTTTCTATGCCTTGACATACAATATTTAATGAATGGGTGCATAATATAGTGTTCTGGAATAGCCAACTTATTGCTAATAATGCCAAAAGAGTTTAGTTTCACAGTTATTAGAACCTTTGACCTGTTAATTTGGCCAAGTTAGCCTATTTCTAGTTTGAGATGAGCCTGAATTTATGGTGGCTTACATGAGCTTTTAACTCATTAAAAGGAAGAGAATTCAGTATGGTTGGCAACCTTAGTGGCTCCAACTTGCAGTTGAGTCCATATGTTCAGATTACTTAGCAAATTATTTAATTTCTTGTGAACTTCTTGAATTCTTTGGTGCGTGTTTTACAATTGCCATTGATTTATGCCACTGGACTCTACATTGACATACAGGTTCTATCCGTAGAGAAGGTTGAAAATCTTGATAATATAAATTTTGGTTTACACTCCCTCTTTCTTAGTAAATGTAATATGAGTTTCTTCTGCAGAAAGGTGCTGCAGCTGGAGTTAATGAGAGCTCTGATGAGGAAGATGAGGAGGACATTGACTTTGATGATGATGATTTTGAAGGTGATGACATTTGTAATATATGTCAGCTTTTTATGTCTTACAATAAATGTCCAAAAACATGGATGTGTTTCTAATTGAAACATGCATTTTTTTCTCTTTGACATCGATGGCAGATGATGAAGAGGATATGTTGGAGCACTATCTTGCGGAGAAATCTGACACATCTTCTCACTCTTCAAGAAGAGCCAATTGAGTGGAAATAATGGTGTTCAGCTACACATTGAGCAACATGGCCAAGGAAATGTATGTTTTTGTTGGCACTCCCCCCCTCCTTATATATTTTTCCCTTGTTTCTTAGAGTGAAGATAGGGAGATGTAGATTAGAACTTGAATTCAATATTTTCGCTAGTTCCATTTTCTAATTAATGCCTGAAGGGAAAAGGAAGGAAGCTAACATTACATTTGATGATCGAATGGGGTTATACGGCTGTGCCAGATACACTTGAAGACCATTTTTTATGGTTGAGCAATTTAAGGAAGAGATGTTACATTGACATATGATATTACCTATAATGGTGGATGTCTGTTTGTTAGTTCTGCTGATGCTAGCTGGCCCTGATGATGTAATTCATTTATATCATGTTAAAGTGCTGCATTTCTTCGACGTCGAGTCGAGAAAGATCATTTTGGGACATAAATTTTTATCTATAAAAGAATTTTTGATGCATCTATTTAAGAACTGATGCTGTTATAAATTTATGATAAAATTGAGTAAATAACATCATTTCGAGTTTATAGTTAAATAAATACCATAATTTTAAAAAAATTAAGTAAATGACAATGACTTTTATATGATTAAGATATTTTTACTTGCTGATTTGATGTGAATCAATTTATTTTTATTTATTGATATGTAAATATGCGCAAGGATTATCTTCTTCCTCTCCTCTTTTCTTCTCATTACTACTACTGTCGTGATAACGCCTCTGCTCGCCGTAGCAGTGCCTCCTCCCCGAAACTGAAAGGAAACCGGCTGGAATTATCTCTGGAGGAGTTAAATTGACTATATTTCACCAAAAGCCATCTGTATCTGGACGAAAATCAACAAAACGATTTTGGTTTTTTTGCTACATCGTTTCATTTTTCTGATCAATTGTTTGGCCGGCCTGCTGTGCTCCGACAGTAATTCTGTGGCTACCGGAGGACACACCAGCCTGAGATCTTTCGATTGGTGCACTCCAATCGCCTGTTGGACGCTTCCGGCAGTTGAGGTGGCGGCAGCGAAGTTACAGTTCTGGTCATCTTCTTCGGCGATGTCACATGTTTTTGCACTTGGTCGGACTTCTCTCTTCAACATTAACTTTTAATAATTAATATTTATTTTATTTTAGTTAGTTAATTTATTATTTTAATAATGGAAATCATACTACCTTAGCTAAATAATTGAATAACGTAAAGAATGAAAAGCAACAAAAGGGTAAGTATCTTACTGTTATCCAATATTGTATTTGCATCAGACATTTTAGACAGCATTTTTAAGTGACATAAAGTCCATTGAAATGGTTTGATCATTCATTGCCTCAAACTTGACATTCAGTTAAGTAAAGAAGAAACCTTGTTCTTAAGACTGGTCTTCTTTTTGGTAAGGATGATACCAGGTTCTGCTTCTTCTCTAACATCATCACTCTGTGTCTCAGTTTGCTTTCCAAAATCATACATGTCAATCTCAGCCTCTTCTGCTAGTGGTTTCTTGAGCAGGGAACCCAACAACAGATGGAGCATTTCCTGAGCGGGATCATTCCCATTAATTAGGCTTTCTTGGCTACTCAAATTCACACAAGAATCACCACATTTTCTCTTTAATATTTGCTTTGCTTCCTCATCATCAGCCTTCACATACTGCAACAATACATATGACCCAAAATCAATTAAATATTTTGCATCAAATTATAAACTTAATCAATTCTAAATCAAACAGAAACTAATTACTACCTCCTGAGCGATGCTGACTAAATCTTCTACCGTCAAGTCGTCATCTTCCGTGATGGGAGTTTTGGGTTTAATTTTCTTCTTCTTCACAGCCACTTTTGGGGTAAGTTTTTTCGTTTTCGTTTTCGTTTTCGTTTTGTTTGGAAGGGTCGGCGACTTCTTTTTCTCTCCATTATCAACCATCCACGAAGGCAAACGCCGTGTACTTCCATCCACCATTTTCAGTTTCTAGGTGTTTGAGAATCAAAAGGCTATCTTCAAACCCCTATCCATTCCACAAATCCCCAATGCTTAATATGTCCGCCCGCACTGGCATGCCATCATACACCTAGAATGGCCGGCTCCGAACCAACCTTGAACTGGAGAAGAACTGAGCCCGTCACTGAATCGGATCAAATTGCCCTTATCGTGGTTCGATTTGGTTTAGGTTCACCACAATTTTGAACCCTAAGCGAAAATATACTGAAATTGCACCGAACCAAATCGCATGATTTGGAGGATTCAATTGCATGTGGTTCGGTCTCCGATTCTTCATATATGGGAATTGCGGTTTATGATACGGTCTGCGCCGAATTTTATATATATATATAATGAAAATGCCAAAAATAAAAAAGATAAAAAATTTTATTAATTTCACAATATTGCAGACAGCATTTTTTTTTAAGTGCCATAATAAATAAAGCACTCCCTTCAGGAGGCTGTTCCTATTCCTCTACTACCACTAGACCTACCCTTTCTTTTTGGAAGTGAATGTGGTCACTGTAAATAATTCTGCACCAATTAACAATCTTCAAGCCTCAGAAAATATTATACTACATATGTTACAAAGAGATTGTTGAGTCTTCATCTTGGAAGACTCCGGTAAGTAATCCCATGATATTGCCATGTTCAGTCAAGACATGTCTTTCCGCGATGTTATAAACGAGTATATAATTATCATCGTCTTCCTCTACACACATCCTTGATCCGTCATTGCTTGTGCAATTGCCAGAAATGCAGAAATCGAGGCTCCATGCACCAAGGCACTGTTGAACAAGAAACAGGATATGCACATTTCTTAGCTCAAATGTAACAGAATAGTTTTGTACTTATTACTACAGTTACTATATGAAATCTCTCTGTATGACATGATAATCTGAATGTGAATCCTTTTGACCTCCAGATTCAGATAAAAAAAAACTCATCTTATTCCAAACAGATTTTTGCTGAGAAAGACGGATGGCTGCATTTTAGCAGTTAAACCCTGACGATCACATTTTTTAGTCAAAACAAAACTAGTTTCCTGCAACTGGATTACCAATCCCATTACTTGTTCCTCATACAAACTTAATGATCAGAAATGTAAGTGACCCTTATTTACACTGATGAACGTGATACCAATTTGTGGATTACACAAGAAATTACAGGGAAAATGCTTAATATGACGGTTAACCATAATGTTTAAGGCATAAAGCACTTACTCAGGATTCTCCTTCTCATAACCAAAATCGGTTGCACCCTTGAGGGCTCTTTGGTAAATTTGTTTCATTGCTTCCTGTCAGTGAGAAAACATAACTTGAAAACCTTCATACAGTATGGAAATTAAATCATAAGTAAAAATTTCATTACATGAATCTGATCGGGCCAGAGTGGATGAATCACAAAAAGACAGATAAACCCAAACCTACTTCACCTAAAACCAAACCTTCTTGAATTAAATCATCATTCATATAGGGGAAGTTCCTTTCACATAGTTCAAGCACTTGTGAGCGAAATTAATGATTTTGCGGCAATCAACCTAGTCTGGAAATGATAAAAGTGAAGACTCACCTGCAACTTGGATTCAAAGTCTTCGGGCGACCAGTGCATCAAATTGCATTCATGGTTTAATTCGAGCTCCCCCGCAACAACCTGAGAGCACCATATTATGATTATTCCACCACTCATTGATGATAAGTGTTAGACACTAGGGAAACAGTGAATCAAACCCAGGCTCATACTATGAAACCAGAACTGCCTTTTCCTGATTCTTTTAAACAGTAAACAGTATTTTCAAAGAAATAAAAAACCATTTGGCCATTGTCATTAATGTACTTAATAAATGATTTCTTCAGTTTTCGACCGCTCAAAAGTAAACTGAAGCAAAAAATTCATTTATAATAATTTGAACATTTGAAATTCGAAAGTGCTGGCAATGCTCAAATATCATTCAAAAGAAAAATATCAAGCATGAAAAACTAATCTTGATTGGTTAGCTATTTGCAAGATTCAATTTTCAGAAGGATTTCTCCTAAAGAACAAAAATCAAGTTCCGAAACATTAGTTTCTAACATTAAATTAAACCATTAATCTGACAGATACAAATGGTAACCCAAAATAAATATTCTATGCCTATGATTGTAATTTGTATAAATAGGATCCAATAAGAATGCAGCTATGTCTACTAAAATTCATCACATTAAGCTTCTGTATCCTGAATAGTGGATCCTAGATGTATTTGTTAGCGCTGCATTGTAGCTCTTTTTTGGGAACCCATAGATATGTCTAAAGTTTCCCCTTCACTCTTTGAGATAGTACATCAATAGAAAAGACATGAGAATTAACAAACAAGAATATCAATAGCAGAAACTAAGAGGATTAAGAAAATCTAGTTAGATTCACAAAGGCATTTATTTTTTAGGACAACAAACTGTACTGGACAGGGAACAAAACAAAAAGTTATAATCCCCTAGATGCACCATATTACAAACATACGGCAGCCCAGTTAGATATTTAGCCATTACATAGTTTCTGAAAACTCCTTGAAAATGAAGTCACTTAAACAAGTTAAGATTATAAATATACCCAAACCCAACAATTTTAACGCCAACCACAATCTTTTGAAAATAATGAGCTCCAAATCAAATGCATTTTTATCATAAGATAATCTAAGATTAGTTCATATTCACTTTAGATGGTGATAATTCAAACATGTTTCCAATCTCATTCTTTCTGAATGTTTTAAGTGAAGCTTATTGTACATAGGCCAAAAAGAGCAAATTTCATACCCCTCCAGCACCAGCTGCCATGGCAGGAGCAACGAGAACATTTGCTTTTCTCAAGACTTCAACTGCTTCAGGTGTACAAGGCATGTTTGAACCTGAAATAGCAAAAATCCAACCATTATCAGTTCACAAGTAATTTGAACATATAACAGAGAAACATATTGATCATGCTTTGGAATTAATACTACCCTCTACTAGTACACGGCAACCGGAATTAACCAGACTAATGGCATCGGCTTGGTTGATTTCATTTTGGGTGGCACAAGGAAATGCGACATCACATCTTTCATTCCAAGGTTTTGCTTCATCGTAGTATTTGGACCGAGCATAAGTCTTGGAGTAATCTCTGCATATATATCACATGCACAGATCAATAACTTAAATTTTTTAAAAGACAGAAACTTGATAACAAGGGCAAAATGAAAACTGACCTAAGACTTCTCTGCTGGGCTTTGATGTCTCGCAGAAATGATATTTTCATGTAATCAAATCCTTCATCATCTACTAAGTAGCCCTTAGAATCTGTGCAATATTTTGCAAGAAAAGGCACAAATTACAAAGTTGCCCATGTATAATCAATTTTACTGTAAAACCTCAAACACATTATGACCATCTAGATATTAATTCTATTAACTAATGAACTTGAAGGATCAACCATAAATAACAGAAAGCAACATAAAAAGTTGCTGGTTGTTGAGCTATTATATTTAAGAGAAAAAAACCATGAAGGCAAGGTAACTGCTGTGTTGCAATTTTTGAAAAGGTCACAAGAACACACTTTTTGGACATATTGTTAAAAAGTCACATTAACTCCTTTCTAGCATACAAAAATCAAACCTAAAGAAAGGCAGGATAAATAAAATCATTAACGTTGATACATTTTGATGTAATCTGAAAATTGACTGCCAATGCGCATTTGTGTTTGCCTGGTTACTTTCACCACTTAGCTGATTTGCATGAGTCCAGAATTCAATAACCATAGTCCATATGCAAACTTAGGCAAGTCCATTAATATAAAATCAGAGAGATTTTACCTAGTTATTTTACAAACAAAATAAAATTGTTAAAAATTAGTGCTCAAACATATCCATCCAATTAACAGTCCACCAAAAAAAGAAAAGGAGGAGAAGAATTAAAAAAAGAGGGAAGCCAATGTCAAATAACATTTGAAGTCCCACTCGATCATCAAACTATGTTAGTTTATGCGATTAGTCAAAGGACTCAAAAGTACCTGATACAGTTATTGGAAGAGCACCATAGGCAATGAGCTTCTCCAAAACATGCATAGCAATCTTTCCAGAACCGCTTACAATGCATCTGGACAGGAAATTAAAACATATATTTAAAATAAGGAATTACTACAATCAAGCAGGACTGAACTTGACAACCCATTTTATATGGATTAAGCAATAATGATTTCAATCGCAAATCATCAGCAATAAAATATTTAATACAGTTAGAGCATTGAGAGCTCTTATAATACAAAGTTTGACAAAGTCTGAATTCTCAAACAGAAGGCATCAGAGTGTTTGATTAACAGAGTGAAAAAACAGGCGGTGCCCTGTATTGAATAATAAGATTTCAGACTATGTATTTGGCTTCAGGATCCTATGCAACTTTAGAAGATATGAGATTAGAGTGAGACCTGAGTCCTTTGAGTTCCTTATTCATATCTGCAAGCATAAGCTGAGCAAAGAAAACCTGCATAAACATGGGGAACCCACTAAATGAATTCCAATACCAGTTGGAGTTTGACACATTTAGAAAGTTGACTGGACTTCTTATAAAAGCAAATAATAATAAAGGAAGGAATAAAAATTTTCATGCAGTCACTATCAGCACAGAAGCAGTGTCTAAGAGTTTAAAATATGACAATCTGTTACCAGACCATAGCCAGTAGCTTCAGTTCGAAGGCTAGAGCCAGACCAAAATATCCTTGGCCCTGTAAAACTTCCCTGCATAAGTAAGACATACATATGAAGGTCTACATAAAATTCCACTTTCTTCCATTGATGAAAATTCACATAATGTAAGCAATGAATTAAAGATGCAATAAAAATATGATATGAAACTTAAATAAAGTGGAACTGTGCTAATAGTCAGCATAAAATATATATATATACATACATATATATATATAATGATTTAGAACTCATTTTAAAAATTTTAACACTTTGAGTTCTTACAGCATTTCCCATCCTAAAGAACACCCCAGTTTCTCGTTCCACCCCACATACAAGCACACATTATAAAAATAATGATCATGAAAGTCAATACAACCTGAACCACCAATCATCTCTCTCAACACATGGTCACAAATATCAGAGTTAATTATAAGATTCAAAAGCAGAACCTGAAAGTGACCAGCTAGACGTCTATACTGCCCAAACAGATACCCCATTTCTCGAGTACCAACTCCAATCTCCTCTGAAGGGAGATCCTGAAATGTATGTAGAAAATTAGTTGGGGTGCAACAGAGTCAATAATTAGAGATTGGACAGGTAAAAGAAACAGAACCTTCTCAACTTACCTTGTCAGGACCCAGATATCTATAGATCTCATTCATGAAACTTTGGCAAAAACGCATAATCTGCCAATGTAGATTTTGCAAAGATATGAAAAGAATTTCCAGAATTGAAAAATGATCAGACATCATAATAGAGTTGCCATTACCTCATTATCACTTTTTCCTTTTGGATCAAAATCACTTCCACCTGCAGCCCCTCCCAACTTGTATGGTGATAAGGCATTTTTTAATGTCTGCAGTCAAGAAAAAAGCACGACATAACAAAGGAATAGTCAGAACCAACCCTCAGTTGCACATGAAATTATTGTAAGATGCATAAGATAATTCTTTATTGTTTCTAGAAGAATTCACATATAGAGTAAACCAAAACAAAATAAAATTCTGTTTAAAGCCATCCTTTGTGCTTTCTTAAGTAATTTTTTTTTTTTTTAAAGAGTACTTTGAAGCTGCCCTGTCTTAATAAAAATAGAGCTTACAAACAACTACAATTCTCATATGCAAATGTTCACATAAGAAAGAAATGGTAAGAATGCTCGCACAGTTTCAACATGAATTTTAAACAAGAATTCTACAAAGAGTACCTGTGCAAAACCAAGGAACTTAGCAACACTCAAATTCATACATGGATGAAAGCGAATGCCACCCCTACATGGGCCTAATGCCTGGTTAAAATGCACTCGAAACCCTCGATTAACATGTGTCTCACCCCTGTCATCCACCCAAGGAACACGAAAAATAAGCATTCGCTCCGGTTCTAATAACCGTTCCATGATGTTGACGTACCTGAAACATAAAAAAGCAATTTCATAAGCATGTTAAACAGAATATGAGCTCTTTTCCAACTGATCGCTATGTGAAGAAGCGCGGAAAGAAAGAAAAAAAATCATTATATGGGAAACTCACTGAGTGTTTTTCCCAATTACTCTTTCTAAACCATGAACAGCTTCTTGCACTAATTGTATAAATTCAGCCTCATGTGGATCCCTTTTAAGTGCAGCTTCCACAATTGATCCAGCAGTCTTTGACATGAGAGCTTCATTTAAAGAAAATGTCAGACACTTAACCAAAATGGAGAAAACTAGCAATTTTAAAACTTGGGCAAGTTGAGAAAAATAGCAAAAAAAATATATATTCTTCTTTTATTACATTATTCATCAACCAGATGGTTTGATATAAACAGGGTGAAGCCAAAGTTTAAAGTTGAAGAGGACAAACTAAAAAGCAAATGATGGGGAGCAAAAATGATTGAACCACTTGTTGAAATATTCACAAGGAAGGTCCGGGGTTTGAAATCAGTCTTCTCATGGCCAAAAAAAAATTTCCCAAAGCGTAAATGGGGAACAATTGCCCTCTTCCACAAAAATTAGTTTTACCAGTGATGCCAACAAAAAAACAAACAGAAAGATACTTCAATTAAAAGCTTAAAAATCTCAAGTTTTAATCAGCAAAAGGAATGAGCAACCAACCTTTTACATAAATAGGTTTATCAACAATGATCTTGTCCTTGGAGGCTATCTGAAGACGAAGAGCCTCTTTGTGCAGCAAACTATTATTATGTTCTTCCAGTGCACTCATCTGCATATTCCTACTGCCTTCATTTCCATACGGGTTCCTTCTGTGCTTCCTGCCATATTCTCTGCAAACAGAGCAGAATATCCTAGCAGTTCCATCCTTCACATCCACATATGCCCACTTGTACGTATCTGCCCACTCCTCCCTCCATCGTTTTACCACCTTCTTCTTCCTTTTTGCCGGCTGTGTCTTTGAACTATCTTGCTCCTCATTAGGAAGTTGAGAAACCAATACCATATTCTTGGCTTCTTCATGGTCCTCGGCTGACGGTTCACGTGGTTGGCCACCAATCAAAGAAGCATTAGCAAAGGAAGGGTCATCATCACCATGACCAATTTCCAGATCAATCTCCTCCCCAATTTCTCTGACCACCAAGTGATGCCTTTGTGCCTGCTGAATCAAGTTCATATCATCCATCGTAGAATTCATCCCTGCCCCAATGGATGGCAGCAACATTCAGCATGACAGTTTTACCACAGTATAGAATCCTCTTCTGCATGTTATCGCATGGCATATCCAATCAACTAATCGTCATCAATATAAAATTAGTTCCACAAAATGGTTATAAAAGAAACAACCAAAGGAAGAAAGGACTAACCCTGAAACTAAAACATTGGATCATGCATATGCCAATAATTAACCTAAGAAGACATAATCCTCAACCCAATTGATTCTACTAACAAGTACCTTCCATTCTTCTGTTGATGAAAATATATGATGGAAAAATTCGTGAATTATCCAAAACATAAAATCAAAATGTTGTAGACTCAATTTTTCTTTGAAATGCTGCTTCATGAATGGTAACTTAAAACTCCAAAATAAATATGGGAGAACAAATCAAGTCTAAAATAACAAAATAAAGGATAATACAGCTGTTTAATGCACATAGAAATTAGAAGAACAAATAAAAACATTACCCACGAAGATTAAATGTTATCACTCCCCATAAACCCTTTGGTAATAAGAATGCTTATATCTAGGAATAAACAACTGCCATTGCCCCAAACAAGGCTGAATTCTGCCTACACTAAATAATTCACCACCAAAAACCCGTTTAAGATTAGAGAAATGATAACAGTAGCACCAATTAATCAAATTCCAAATTCAAAGTACATAATACTTCAAAACGACTCTCAGTTTTTTTCCTTATCCACTAATCATTATTTCAAGAATACACAGTTGAGAAGACGAACCAGCCACATAATCAAAAACCGAAATTCAACCACCATTTCCTTGATTAATCACCCAAGGTCATCAGAAAAGCGAAAATTCCCGAAATTACTTGAAAAAGAGGAATTTGCAGCACCAAATTCACATACCCAGAGCCGATAGAATCATAAATTTGAATTCCTTAAATTAAAAAATTGAATATTGAACAACACCCAGAATTTCAAACTAAAATAAATACAAAAGCAAGTACCTGAAAGATTAAAACATGGAACCAAGCAGCAGTCTTGAGAATTGATTCCTTCAGTAGCGTTTAAAATTGCTTGTTTTTCCTCAATCAAGGGCTCCTCCTTCGAAAGAAAAGAAGTGAGGATTGGACGTGAAAAAGAGAATGTTATTACAGTGAGATCGAGCTCAAAAGGTTTAGCTTTTTCAGTTCATTTGATCACTGATACTTCCTCTGTTTTCTTTATTAAAAAAAAAAAATAGAGAATAGTGGTGTGTTTTTTTTTTTTTTATTAAAAGAGGTGAAGAATTAAAAAAAAGAAAAAAATCGGTTTTTAATTAAAGTGAGGAAAAAAAACCTACTCTTCAATTACATTTATTAATATATATCTTTAGTCAAAAAAAAAATACATTTATTAATGAATTTTCATGTGTAAAATGTGTGGGTAAAAAAATAAAAGACAAAATATTTAATAAGTCTTTGTCAAAAAAAAAAAAATCTTTAATTAATAAGTAAAAATTAAACTATGTTTTTAACTTAGTGCGATAATGATTAATGTCATGTGTTTTTGTTGTATTTGTTATAATACCTAAAATTTAAAAATAGTAGATTAAATGATTTTATTAATTATTGATAAAATTATAATTTTATTACTGTAATTTCACTTAATTTATATTTTTATTCTAATAATTTCTTAAATAGATTTTTTCTCCTATTTTAGAAAAATTATACTATTATATTATTTTGATAAAAATTAATATATCATGTATCATCTTAATTATATTTTGGTCACACATTAATTTTAATTGAAATAATATATATTCGCCGTTATAATATCGCTAATTTAACGATTATGTTTTAGTTTTATCAGTATATTAGTTTTGTTTCAATAAAATTAATGTTATATTTGTAATCAGGAAAAAAAATTCTAATAAAAATAACTTGGTAATTTTTATTACTGTTTCTAAAAAAATAAAAAAATTATATTTGTAATCAGGAAAAAAATAATTCTAATAAAAATGACTTAGTAATTTTTATCACTGTTTTTAAAAAAAATAAAAAAGATAAAATAGTGTATTTTTTTTTAAAATATATGATAAATAATTTTATTTAAAAAGTGCAGAGATCAAGTGAAAATTATAAAAGTAAAATTATAATTTTCCCTCCATTATTTTGTTATTTCATTTAATTTTTTTGGAATGTTCTTATATTATTTAAACATATAGTATTAACTATATTTTTAATGAGTATAATGGTGTGATTCCAATGAGACTTTTGCACAGCTTTTTCAGGTGGTTGTATCTTACAATCTTGACTTCACAATTACAAATTGCTTTTTATATATATATATATATATATATATATATATATATATATATACAAATTGCTAATTGGTAATTTAAATAATTGAATTATCACTAACATAACATAATACTAATTACATTTCCTTCTTATTATTATTACTAATATAATATAATAGTTTTAATGGTTAAAATAATAATATTTTAAGAAGACATATTTAATTAAAAATATAACAAAAAAAAAAAAACATTTGGGATATATAGATAGATAAAAGAAAAATCCTAACTAAACACATTCCAATGAGTTTTTCCTTGAATTGGAAAAAGAAAGGAAACAACTGTATTTAGCAGTAATAAAATGTGCTTGCAAAATACAGAAGAGCCTAGCAAGTTCAATCAATAAAACTTCTCTCTATAAACAATTGACTCACCAAAACTATTTGACAAAAAACCAATAATATACAAGATTTTATTTTTTCACAGAACTAAAAGAATTTTTGTTCATATATCACCCAATTGTATAAATACATAGGCAAGGGTGCGCTTGCACAGCCTAAGTGTCTAAAGAAACAACCTATTTTCAATCTTTTGTTGTATAAGGAAGTGCAAATTCTGTAATCTGTTGCTTCAGGTTCTGCAGAGAAATGTAAAATTAGCCATTCGATCATCGATTTGATAGAAGATTTAAAAAAAGTAATCTTTTCAAGTTAAATGAAGATCACCTTCAGTTCTTCATGAAGTACGACGAATATCTTTTTCAATCTTTTATGCCTCTGCAAGTTATTTCCACAATCAGCACAGAAAATTCAACGCGGAAACTGCAAATATATAAAAACCTTGCTATGTTTTGCAAACATGCTGAAACATAAAATTTCCCAGTCTCAACTTGTTTACATATCTTGAACTTCTCAAGCTTAACCTAATAAAACAATTACTTGTACCTTAGTACTGGCCAACCATAAGTTCACGCTACTTACTAGCTGCAAACTGAAACTAAATAATGATCTGAATATACAGAATAAAGCCTAAGTACTGATTTAGAGCAACAGAGTCGCAAATTAGAAACTCTGGTGCCCAAAACAAGAAACAGGTTCATCAGATTTACTAGTTTAGACATATATTGCAGTCATTTCATACTTTCACACTGTCCCCATTCAATAAACTTTTCCGATTCACAGAATCGCCTCACAGCTGCTTAAAATAACAGTGGGCCTAATCCTCCGAGGATACAGTACTAAATAATTCTGAGTTGTTTTTGCAACTCTATTCCATAAACAAGTCTGACACTCGAGCATGCTACTGTGTCTTCATTATAATAGGAAATAACTCACGTAAGATGCTTTCAGGTTCCGAACAATGTAATCAACCAAGAGAATCAAAACGGAAGTACCATAAATATAATAGTAGTTGATTCAATTCCTCATTTCCCTAGTCCCCACTGACCCCATCAAAACCCCCAAAAATGTTGTGGACATCTCTGTCTAACTCCCTCCGCCCAAATTGTAGCCCATTTTTCTGTCTTGGGCATCCCAAAATAAAAGTCCACTTTCTTTATTTAGTTTTAGATATTATTTATCTACCAATTGCCCCTAAGTGCAATTTCAGACTATAAAGTATAAACCACACAGGATTACCATAGCCATCATTATTAACTTTATTTATATCCTTTTTCATCTACAAACAACATGAAAGACATGGGCATCCTGCAAAATCTAAGTTTTTAATGTATGTACGGATTTCAAAATGAGACCAACATTAAATCTGAACAGATTGATAACTCATCACTTGGTACAGTTCTTTTTTAGAGATAATTCAGAGTACCAAAGGAATCATAATGCATACCGCTCCACACTGATGATATGATTCCTTCAGCTGCACCATAATCTTATGATATCTGTCCACATCCCTGCCTTTTGCAGAGTCAAGGTCCTTTCCCAGTTTAAGGAAATCATTCCTGCATAATTAGGCAGCAATCCAAATAACATCAGATCATTAAATAAAACCCATAAAAGAATTACCAACATATTGAACATGAATAATATATCTTTATATTACCTGTAGTTCTCAAGGACCTTGTTTAAGGAGCAATAACTATCATACTTATCTCGATATTCCTGCACATATTCCTTGTACCTACAGAAAAACATAAAACACGTGATTTCAAAATCTTGGACAGAAATTATATCGAAAACATAATTTATCTACAACGGAAATCACACTTTGAAGTGGAAGGAAATATAGAATAGTACGACTACGACAGGAATACTCACTGAGAGAAATCTCTAATTGGTCCCTTCAGCTCCGGAACAGCCTTCTCATACTTAGAATAAGAAGAGTCATCTTCCTCAGAAAAAGAGTCTTTCCTCTTTTGACCATTATTAACCTCGTTCAATATATCTTTTTGTCTGTCTACCAAGTCTACTATGGATACCTGTGTTTTACTTTCCTTGGATGAGTGGGGAAGCAGCCCACGTTTGGAGTCATTCAACTGCTGTGCATTGGCGGAGGCTCTTCTATGGCTTTCTCCGTAGCCCTCCATACCGTTTCCTATTTTTGCCCCAGGTTCATTTGGTTTTAATCTAATACTTGTTTCTGCGAACTTACTCAGGTGAGATCCAGCCTCATTGTTCTCTAACCTCGAAAGATGTTGTGGATGAGATTGCAGAGTCTTGTGTTGAGATCTGCTCAAATCTTCAATATTATGATCAGGGCTCCTCTTACCCCCAGAACTGAAAATGAAGGGAGAAGGTTTTCCCGAGTCCAGTGACGTCTTCGCAACAGGTTTTGCCTTATTTAAATCTGAATTACAGTTATCCAAAGAGATAGGTTTGTTGTCTGACTGTTTAAAAGAACCCTTCCTTTCAAATTGCTTTTTAATTGGAGTTTCTTCAACCAACGACTCACGAAATTCTCCCAACTCCAATTCTGAAAGCTCTCTTTGGAGGATTTTCCCACTCATGACAGGGTATTTTTCCACATCAACTCTATTGCTATCCTTCGGTGAGGGACCAGTGTGTGAGTTTGTAGCCTGTGCAGCATCCTTGAACTTTCCAAATGTTTCATTTTGTTTCATGTAATGGGAGTCAAAGGGAGCTGAATGTCTGCCCCCAGCTCCACCTTCCTTCGGTTTTCTTGGCAACTTTTTCTCCTTCACAAAATTACCCTTGTTTGGAGTGTCTCTAGAAGCTTTTTCTCTTTGAGTGGGAAACCCATCATGCATGTGAGAATTCTTTCCAGAGAATTTAGGACCATGCCCTGAGCTCTCAGTAGGTTTATCTCTCCCTGTTGTATCAGAAGCCTTTGACCGTGCGTTTTTATGAAAAGACCCTCGGCCAGGTTGCTGAAAATCAGAACTAGGTTTTCCAATAAACCCCTGATTATATACTTTTGGTAAGCCAAAATCAGCATTTTCTTCCCTATCAGTTTTACCCATTGTATGCATGTGAGGGCTCCTATAAGTGTCTTCAATGTCCTTATTCAGAGGGCTCTCAGATAATTGGGAATCTCTACTCTCAGAAATGGGTGCTTGACTTAAGTTTTCAACTTTCGATCTTTTAGCCCGTTCAGAATTATCATCAAAATGCTTCACTTCAGGGCCCCTTTTGGAATTACTTTTTGGTACCCTCTCATTACTGTCAGATTGTTCATGTTTGAAACTGTCCCTAACCATATTTTCATTATCATCAAACAAGGTTCCTATATATATATCACGGTCAACGGAAATGGGTTTTTCTCTTTCTACAGGTTCTTCATCTTCTTTTCTAGGTATGGAACTATCATGTACAGGCAATTCAACTTCCTTCTCATCATCAGCAATATCTTTCTCAATGTCAACTTCATCAGATTCATTACCCTCAATATCAATTGCTACAGATCCAGGACCGTCAATATCAACTGCATTTAATCCATCACCATCTTGCTTCTCTTCCATCCTATTCTGTGCTGATCTCCATGGATCTGGTAATGCTGAGAATCCTGGTCCAGAGGCCTGCACTTCTTTGTCATCATCACTTAAAATATCCACATCCTCATCAGAGCCTTGTTTATTGGATGAAGCATCACTTTCACTGTCACTGCTACTCCCACTCCCACTTCCTACAGGACTTCTGCTTCTACTTCTACTTCTGCTTCTGCTTCTGCTTCTGTGACTTCCACTTTCACTATCACTGTCACTGCTGTCACTTTCACTATCACTGTCACTGCTCTCACTAGAGCTTCCTGCCTGCCCCTCACTATTGTCAGATACTTTTTTCTCACCAAACAAAGCAGGTGAATTCTGTTGGATATCAATGTTTCCTAATGCATTTGATTCTTCCTCCAAGTTAGAGTTCAATTGGTTGTGTTCCTCAAATCCAACAGCAGGGCTTTTCTCTGCAAATCTTGATTCTGGAGCAGGTCTATGATCATGGTTATCCTCACGAACATGTGTATGCTGAAGATTGTCCTCGGGAGAACTGAAAATTCAAAAATAAATATGATAACCATGTGCTGCATACAGAATCATAAAGAATAAACTTAAGAGTTCAGAAAAGGTTTTCAAAAATATTAATGATTCTGTAGTATCCACTGATCAATATTTGCAAATATAAGTAACGTTCATCAAAACCAAAAGAATGGATCTGCCAAGGTTGTAATAGATAACATGAAAAAATGAAAAGTAATAGGAAATTTTCAAA
Organism: Croton setiger; assembly: GCA_948099555.1. NCBI lineage: Eukaryota > Viridiplantae > Streptophyta > Magnoliopsida > Malpighiales > Euphorbiaceae > Croton > Croton setiger. Next base: position 51,602 of record CANUEY010238044.1, read on the forward strand.
GAATGATATGGCAAACCCCAGTAACTTACAACAACAGGAGATAGCAAAATAACTTAAATTTATTGGCTTAAAATGAAGACAGATAACCAAAACTTAATTTGACCTACAGAAATGGAAAAAAGATCAGCACGCTAGAATTCAGAAACTGGCCATTAAAAGGAACATCGCTTTAGCTAGGTCTTTTTCAAAGCAGCGTAAGGCCAACCTATGTCTGTTGTCAGTATACTGGCATATACTAGTTTCATTTTCATGCTTTTTGGTGAATAGTTCTTTGTTCGTATCTAATCATTAATCAAATGAAACAGATAAAAGAGAAAACCACAGAGACAATTTCGCAAAAGATGCAACTATATGAATGTCTGACTTTATCAGGTAAACATGATAGCTACCTTCCACTTTCAGAAGAAGGTTTCTTGAAGTTTTCCAACTCCACTCCCGGTTTCAATAAATATCTTCCTGGAGCTTGGAAAATTGCAATCTGATGCTCAAGATCAAATTAAAAGAAATAAGATTATATACTATTCTAAAACTGATAGCAGCTAATAGTTGAGGAACTTACCTTTTTAATAATGGGCTCTATCTTCTTAGCAGAGTTTGGAATTTTATCTCCAATAGCCTTCTCCAAGGCCTACGATGCAAGAGATTGAATGTCAAAGGAGTCCAGTGATGCATTGATGAAAATAAATAAAAAACCATAATGGATGAAATTGAAACAGCAAATGCTGAAACAAAAATCCGGTCAACAGACATTCAATTCTAAAATTTATTTGCTATTTCAACCATTCTTACCTTCAAGCTCATCCCTTTAGGATTCTCACTCAGTAGAGTAATCAACATACTCTGTAAATCTGTTGGTTTGGCCCCAAAGTTCCCTTTGAACCCTGGTGTCTCCCGTGCAGCAATAGCTGTCCTAGTCTGTGTTTCTTTTTCTGAATTATTAGCATTATCTTTACTTTTACTCTGTACTGGTGTCACATTGTCTATGCTCAAATTATTTTTAGCAACATTTCCCATTCCAAATGGAGAAGCAGGAGTGCCAGATTGTTCTGGAGTAGATGGCAGAGGTGAAGATGAGTGTCTACCTTTTGCGCTAGCATTCGATGAAACTCCAGGTTTTAAGGTAGATTTGGGGACTGCATCAACAGATAAGTTAAGCCAACTCTAATATGGGGATGGGGAGGGGAAGCAGAAAATAAAATAAATAAGAAAGTGACCATTTGCCTGGACAATGAGAAAGCCCTTCTTTGTTTCCAGGCCCTATCAGCCAACGAGAAAATTTTGTTTGTTTAACATGAATTCTGTAACATACCTATTGGCGGTTCAACTTTCCGCTTCTTAAACGGAGGCTCTTTCTTTTGCTTAAACATCCTAAATGGATTAGCTGGAAAGGACAATGCTACATTAGATATTTGAGGCCTCAACAATGGAATGAAATGCATCAAGTTCTCAAACAACTATCAGCAAAATATTTTCAATAGAGGTGGCAGCTCAGATCCAATAAAATCGATCATGAAATAGTTGACCACTAACAAGCATTAATGCGTATTAACATATCTCCTATCAGGGGCAACATACAACAGAATACATAAAGTGTGTGAGACATAAAGAGCAAATAAATTCAAAGTAATGAAACTTACTTTCAGCGGCTGCCAATTGCTTTTTTTGACTTTTCATTGATGGGTCCCCATGATCTAACACAATAGCTCTGTAATCAGGGAAAAGGATGATAAAAATCTTAACTGGAACTTGGCAAAAACACATCAAACAGTTTAAATTTGCCTTCCTCAAAATCAAGGCAACGGTCAGCCATTTAAAGTCAACAAAACAGCCATCTTCCCAAGTTTGAGCAGAATCAGAGATAAAAATAAACAGTATACAGGGAGAAAAAATAAATAAATCGAATTTGAAAAGTAACTCTCATAAAGGAGCTGAATCAAAGAATTTGTCCATTCAAAGATCAAATTTCAAAGATACGATGCTAATCAACAGTTTAATCAAAATGAAGCACATCTAACTCAAGGAACCGTTATAGACTCAAAACTATAAATTTCAAATATTAACCTACATGTGCCAGATTATTAATTGTCTTGCTGTGGTATTTTAAACAAACTAGCAAGAGATATATAGCAGCAAGAACTTATTACTTGACTAAACTACACAGTAAGCTCCAGGGATGCAGTAACTACTAGTTCAAATCAAATCAGCAATAAAGGATTAGGATTTAGAAGATCAATAATACAAGCATATCAACAAGAGTCAGTGAGCAAAATACACTCCATGCATTGGAATAACATATTAGATTAACCAAATTCACAAGGTTATTTCCAAATATGTCTAATATCATTAACAGGCATCAAAAGATTCAGCAGAAATAAGGAAAAATATATGAGTTCACAGTAGCATGAAAAAAAAAATTAACAGTTGCAAGGGATGAAAAAGACAAGAAAAAGACTCAAGTACACATACTTTCGTGATTTATGTTTGCGCTCGGCTTCCTCTGACCGCATCTTAACATGGTTCTTAGTAGATTCATCCAAGGTACGTTGTACAGTCACCTTACGCCAGGCACACCCAGATTCTACAAGCACGCCATTGCCATCTTCACCACTTTGACGTTCTTCATAAATGTCACATAGATCACCCATTTCCTTTGACCATGTAAATCTGAATTCCTTTCCACCTACGACAATAACCTGATGCAATATTAACAATTTCAACAATACAGTTGGGGAAATTATAATCCATATCCATAAAAAGAGCAATTTTGCTATGGCTATTCTGCATAAGCGTAAAGAATTGCACAAAGCTCAACATAATAAGTAATCAGAGTTCGACTTAAAATAAAACCATTAAGTAACCAAATAGACACAAACCAAAGCAAAATGCAACCAACTACCAAACAAACTTGAGCGAAATTACAGCCTAAAGTCATAGAATATAATTCAGACAAATACATAATGAAGCGGCCTAGCCAAAAACACTAAGTAGCCTGCCTGATCCAGTGTTTTCCTTCTAAGACAAATAATGATCTCTAAATAACCGCCATCTAAATAAAACTAGCATTGCCTGACTGCTGACAACTGAAAATTACACAAACAATTTAGAACTTCTCAACATTTCTTTTTGGATTACTATACAGTATTGAGCAACAGATACCAACTAAAAAAATACAATTCTGAAACAATCAATAATGCCCAATTCGATAGCCAAATTTAAACAAAAATTGTATGCATATAAAGACTAAACTCACGTTTCCATCCGTATAACCTGAGGAACCAAACTTAATCCTGGCAGAGCCACCCTGCGATTCTACCCTTCTCATCTCATCCACCATATCCGGCGCCAGCCTTATAATCATTGCAAAAGCAGGTGGGTTATTTCCGGGAATAAGAGAGAAGGACTCCTCGACGGCTGCCGTTGTTGCTGCCATGGCAGCGTTAGGACCGGAGCGATGACGAGGATTGGAAGTGCCGCCGAGAGAGAGGCGAGAATTAGAGCCTGTAGAAGACCGGTGAGGTGGCGGAGGAGGGAAACCAGAGAGGCGCTTGGTGCCTCCGGCACCGCCCCCTCGACCGCCACCCCGGCCGCCGAGCTTGGAGGCGCCACCTATCATTGGTGGTTCTGATAATTAATTAGTAGGGAGACTGGAGTAGTTTTTGGCTATGGCTATGGTGGAGATGGGAAAAGATTCAGTTAAAAGAAGAAGGTGAACAGATGCAGAGGGAAGCAATTTGGAATATTTGGAGGGTGATTTTACAGATTCGCCAAAATGTCTTTCTTTCTTGCAATTGGTTTTTTTTTGGTAAATAAAATAAAATTTTCTATACATAAATAAATAAATCTGTCATTTTATCATATAATTAGTTTATATTCTTATTAATTGATATTATATTTAATTTTATTAATTATATACGGACATTAATACAATTTATAAATATTATCAATTAAAAAAAATAGAAATATTTATATGAATATAATTAAAATTTATATTTTTTCTCAAAACTCCATATGATTATCAAATAAGTAAAGGCCATAAATTTTCCTCGTTACAATATAATTCCAATTTTTCAAGCTCAACAAATACTGTAAATAAATACATTATAGATTTTGATAAAATTGTTTCAGTCTCACAATCTTATATTTCTATCTCTCAATTTAATAGAGAGATATAATTGTTTCTCTCTCACATTCATATCAAGCATTTTTTAAAAAGATAATAAAATATAAAACAAATTAATAAATGAAATTACATTTAAATGATAAAATCATGTAATTTGAGATATAAAAAATTGATTTAGCATGACATATATCATTCAAATTTTATAAATTTTATAATATAAAAGTAAGTTTAATTCACAACAACTATTTAGTATTAAAATTTTGATTAAGATGAGGGATTTATATGAGATATTGGTGGAAATTAATTCTATGTTTAGAGTGATTAATTATATTTATAAAACAATAAATAAATTCTACTATTCATTTTTCTTTCTTCCACCTCCTCCTTCTCTCTTCTACTTCTTCCAACCAAATATTGAATTATGCTAACTTTTACAATTCCATTACCATTTCCATCTCCATCTTATTTTAAATCTCGTAACTAAAAACTTCAATCCTCTATCAATTATCTGTCATTCTCTCAATTTTAAAATACGATCTTATTTCATTTCTTTTCTAGATTCACCATTTATAAAAGAAAGCTGCATTTTTCGGACTGAAATTAATAAATTATCATTGATTTGTTTGATTTTAAAATTTTTTTTTATCTAATTAGATTTTATAATACTTTTATACTTTAGGTATTTTATCAAAATTTAACTCATTTTCGTTTCTCGGTTTTTCAAAAAACAATAGTTCAAAAATATAATCAATCGAGTTTTTTGATATCTGTTCAGCATAGAATTGATCTGAGTTCTTTTACTGAATCAAAATTTAGAAATTCAAAGGAAAGAATTAAGAAAATGGACACGAAACGGAAATATTTTAAGTTTGGGTACCGGTAGTGAAAATTTTCAGGGTACTTACTGACCCGACAAGGACTCGTATTTGCAGCGGATAGTTTGAGATTAAAATCCGGAAACTGCAAACAAACCCAAATAGCTTCTCTTCTATTCCCTATAAAACCCAAAATCGAATTTGCACGGCAACTCATTTTTCCTTACGTCAAGCAAACCAAAATCACAAACACACATCTCTAAATCCATTCCTCTTCAAACCCACCAATCAATCATGCTTACAGGTTATTGCTTTCAACTCACTTTTTTCTAATCTAAGCGCACTAGATTTTGCTGGGTGTTTTATCGTGATATTATGATGAATAGTTAATGTAGCAGCTGTAGGTTTTTCTGGTTATGGTAAATTATTCAATTTCGTGAATTGGGTTTCTGATACTTTTTGGGGTTTGATCGGATATTTTTTTGTTTGCATGTGGTTATTTTCGATATATCCTAATGATTTTACAATAAAGACGTGTAACAGCTTCTGTAATGTTATTGGCGAAATATGGCGAAAAGATTGTTCAATATGTAGTATATAAGCTAGTATTTTTGAATTTGAAATTGCATCTTATTATAACATCCTGTGAAGTGTCCTATTCGTTATAGGTTTTTAATTTCACTTTTTATTTGCTTAAAAAGCATGACTGTTGTTTCCTTACGCTGAAATTGTTGCCTTGTGTTTGTAGTAATTACTACAGCGCATTTATCAGTTTTCTGTTTGTGTATTTTAATTTCATGGATACCCCAAATGGGTATGAATTATCTGCTTGTGAAAAATTTTTGATGGACCACAGGAGAAACTAGTCATTTTTAGGTGCGTTTTTGCATAGGTTTATCAAGATGCATTGATTCTCCACAGTTGGTATTGTATGCATAATATTCTATTTTTGATGCAAGGTTTGATGTTTGATTATAATAACTTCTGTGTATTATTATAGTGAGTGTAAAATGGCAAAAGGAAGTTTTTCAAAAAGTGGAGATTGACACGAGTCAACCTGCCTACGTTTTCAAGTGTCAATTGTATGATCTGACAGGAGTACCCCCTGAGAGGCAAAAGATTATGGTTAAAGGTGGCTTATTGAAGGTATGAGCTGGTACTTTTATTTGGTAGTCCACCAGCATTGGATATTTATTATTTCATCTGCCATTTTAATGTGTTTGATTCTTGACTCTTCAGTAGCCACACTCTGTATTTTATGTTAAGAGTGGATAATGTGTTTTTTTGATTATTACCCTTCTTAACTTTGTTATTTGACAATGCAGGATGATGCCGACTGGGCAACAGTAGGGGTGAAGGAGGTAAATTATCTTTATGGTGATTTTGAAACAATTTCATATTATACTTGGTGGAATTTTATGCTGAACAATGGTGTGCACCTTTTTAAACACTAGGGTCAGAAATTGATGATGATGGGAACTGCAGACGAGGTTGTGAAGGCACCAGAGAAAGGGACAGTTTTCATGGAAGATCTCCCAGAAGAAGAACAAGCAGTTGCAGTGGTAAGCTCTTTAGTTTTACATGCCATGTTGGTAATTTTTTGGAGCTGATTATTTTGTTAGTCTTGAATCCATAGATATGTTTTTAACAGTTTGTACATTGAATATCAACATGAGACCATCATACTTGATTAATTAAGTTTAAGGAACATACCATGCGCAATTCAATGTTATATTGAAGTCTGATATAGGGTGAGACTGCCAGATAGTGTGATTTTAGATTTGTCTATACATCTGTCCTTATTTTTACTTGCATTTCAAATTTTATAATCGGAAATCAAACTTTGTGTCTCGTGGTGAATTTCATACTTGTTGCAAGATAAGCTTTAGTGCTAGTCATCTGGTTTGGTTTCTCTTCATCAATGTTTTTAGCTCGGGGTAATTGTGAAAGTATCTTGCTATTGTTGTTTCTTTTAGGGTCATACTGCTGGGCTGTTTAATCTGGGAAACACCTGTTACATGAACTCCACAGTTCAATGTCTGCATTCTGTTCCAGAATTGAAGTCTGCTTTAGTTAAGTAAGTTCACTTATTCTATGAATAAAAATCTTCCCTCAGATAGAAGTCTCTATGTAGACATTGTGGATGATTTGTGTTCACTTCGCTGTATTTTGACATGTTTCGCTGAATGTGATTTTTGGGTAGGTATCCAATTGATAGGAGAAGTGATTTGGACCACACATCTCATATGTTAACGGCTGCAACTCGAGAATTGTTTAATGAGCTTGATAAAAGTTTCAAGCCTGTGGCACCTATGCAGTTTTGGATGGTTTGTTCTCTTTTATTTACTATGTACTTATTCAACTTGCCGCCTTAGTTTTTGATGGACCATTTTCTATAATTCACATATTGCTTTTAGATTTTATATTATCATCTTTAGGTAGTTGGTAGTTTTCTTTATTTTTCCCTTCTATTTGTAGGTGTTGCGGAAAAAATTTCCTCAATTTGGCCAGTTGCACAATGGTGTCTTCATGCAACAGGTTTTTTAAATATTTTAATACACTCTCCTTACTGTAGTCTACCCTACTTGATTTGTTGTAATATTGATGTGTATTGTCTAAAACATATGTCAGGATGCTGAAGAATGTTGGACGCAACTTTTGTATACTCTTTCACAATCTCTAAGATCACCAGGTCCCAGGTAGGGTTTTTAATTTTATGGTATGGATATGAAACAGTGAACTTGGAGCATGTTTGCAAATGAGTTTTCTTCATATTATTATAAAAATATATAATCTTATTATTGGCTTTCTAATTTGAAGTTGAGTCGTAGCTAAATTAGGTTTTTGGATTTAGATAGTTTTCTTGAGGAACATAGAATTTTGGATTTAGATCATCTAGTTGAAATTTTCTAGCTTTTCTTATTGCCATTTATATTTGACCCACAATTTTCTTCTTGCATTCCTCTGCAGTGAAAATCCAGATGCTGACACTGTAAAGGCACTTTTTGGCATTGAGCTTGTAAGCAGGTAAATTCCTTCAATGTCTTCTATGTTGGTAAGCACATGTCATAACAATGGAAGGATTAGTTTGAATGAATATTACTGAGGTTGACTAGCAGTTTTTGTGTATGTCATGTGACAATTATATTTTATCATGTTGCTAGGATTCATTGCAAAGAAAGTGGTGAAGAGAGTTCGGAGACCGAATCGGTTTACTCCCTTAAATGTCATATATCACATGAGGTGAACCATTTGCATGAAGGGCTAAAACATGTAAGTTCTACGAGCAATCAGTTGTAAATACTGTTTTTTGGTTTTTCCTCTTCTGAAACTTTTATTCTGAATACCTTAATTTCTCATAGTTGTTCAGCTTTTACATAACTTGATAATACTCATCTCTTTTTGAAGCCCATGTCATTCGTCCTTACCTTTTCAGTGCTTTCTAACATGAAAGGGTACAGTCACCCAGTTTCTAGTTGCCCTTCATTCCCTACTTTATAAAAAATCATTAAAAGAAAAATAACAATAGAGAAGAAAATTTTGATGGCTTTTCCCCTGTCACCACATATTTACACCCCCAGATAGCTCAGTTAATCATATAGGAGAAAAGTATATTTTGGAACAAAAAACATTGTTTGGCTGTTTGTTGGATGGTAGTAGGATAGCTTAAGCCTCCAGGTTTTATTTTTATTTTTTTCACACACAAAAAAAGATGATGGCCAATTATTGATTAATTTAAATTCTCTTTTCCTATGAACATTATTTTTGTGAGGATCTCCAACTAATATTGGTGGTTGTTCTCTATGGCTTTATAGTACCTTATGCTCACATGCACTGTTATTCTACGAGTATTAATTTTGTAGTATTGCCTTTTCCTTTGCAGCCAATCCATGAGTATCTTTAACTCCATTATATAATTGGAATTTTTTCTCATTAATTTTGCTGGCTTGCACAGGGCTTGAAATCTGAGTTGGAGAAGGCTTCCCCTTCTTTAGGGCGTAGTGCAATTTACCTGAAAGAGTCACGAATTAATGCCTTGCCAAGGTAATAAGTTGTTAACCCTCTTGAGATTTTGTTATCTACAATATTTAAACTCTATCTATGCTTATAGATCTTAGTGTATAAGCTTTCCAAGACTTGTTGATAAAGGATCCTGTGGTTAGCTGTTCGATTTTTGTCATGAAGTAAATTACTTACGTGAATTCGTCAATGTCGTTTTCTTATTCTCTTTCTATATGTTCTGATTTTATATAATGGCTTTTAACTCATACTTAATTTTGTTGTATATTTCAAGGTACTTGACTGTTCAGTTCGTTCGTTTTTTCTGGAAGAGGGAATCAAATCAGAAGGCCAAGATTTTGCGGGTAAACTTACTTTTTTTATCCCTGTAACTCTTAACTGCACAACACACGTGATGCTTTTGGTTTTGGGTAAATTTTTTGTTTATATGATGCTGAAGAAAATAAGTACCTTAAAAATTTGATCATTACATGTCATATGTGCCAGAAAACCCATTTGTCAATGGTTTAGCACTTTTTAGGCAGAATATCTCACAGGGTTAACCTCTCTTTCTCTCTCTCTCTCTCTCTCTCTCTCTCGTGTATTTATTAATTTTCTTATAAACAAGTGGGTGTTCTCAGAAAGTGGATTACCCTTTGGAGCTCGATGTTTATGATCTCTGTTCAGATGATCTTCGCACGAAATTGGAAGCTCCACGCAAGGTACGTCATAGCTTGAGGCTCTGTTGAAGTTCAATCTGAACCAAACACACATATCTGTTTGTATTCTTTGTTGTTTGTCATGGCATGTTTTGTATGTGACATCTAATAGCAACTTCTAGACTTTAAGAGATGAGGAGGGTAAAAAGCTTGGCTTGAAAGCAAAGGAGAAAGCCTCTGCCTCAAAAGATAGTGATGTCAAGATGACTGATGCAGAGGTGAGCTGCTTGTATTGGTGAGACATAGTAGTACAAATGCATAAAACCTATGTGGCAATATATGTAACATCTTTTTGTGTTCTCCAAGCAGGGGTCATCCAATGGCGGTGGAGAATCTTCAAAGGCCACCAGCGAAGAAGGTAAAATTTTGCACAAGTTTTCTTCAGCTGAACAGAAGCATGCATTCTCTTTTTCATTTTCATTGTCTATGTTGGAACTGGTGCAAATCCTGTGTTTGACTTCCATTTGTATTTCAGCATTATATTGCCAGTTCATTTTCTTGTCTGGATGTTCTTCCTAGATTGATGATATAGACCCTTAGGTCCTAAAGCGTTGTGCCAGAAATAAAGTGTTAAAGCATAATATTTCTGGAGTTCCTTTGTACCCAAATCTTATATATATATATATATATATATATATATATATATATATATTCCAGTTTTGCATTTTCGAAGATCCTAGACTATATATCATATCCTTGGTGAATATTTTGAATAAGTATTTTCCATATTGATATTCCCCTCTCAAAGAAGCAAAATTTTCAAAGTTCTACTGCAGTCCATCTATGTCAATTCACAATCTTATTGTTCATTGCAGGCAGTTCATCAGATAAAGAACCAATTCTAACCGGAGTATATGATTTGGTTGCGGTGCTAACCCATAAGGGGAGGAGTGCTGATTCAGGGCATTATGTAGCCTGGGTCAAACAAGAGAATGGTCAGTTTCTCTCTGGATTAAGTCAGTTTTTCCCTATGTCAAAATTGTTATTTCGCTCTGGTTTCTAACCAATGTACATTCGCCATTCGTCACAGGAAAGTGGATCGAGTATGATGACGACAATCCTATCCCGCAGCGGGAAGAAGATATAACTAAATTATCTGGAGGAGGTGAGGACTTTGATAAAATAATCAACTCAATATTGTCGATATTGTTCTTGCTAATATTGTTTCGTCCTTAACTGAGCATAAACTAGATGGTAAGATTGTTTATTGTGTTTGAAATTTTGGTGGTGTTTTTTTTTTGGGTTTCAGGTGACTGGCATATGGCATATATTTGTATGTACAAGGCACGTGTCGTCCCCATGTAATTTGATTTTATTTCCAAAATTGGATTTTTTAGGTTTAAGCGTTGCAGAGTGAAATGGGAAATAGACATTTTTTTTTATAGAACTACATTTGTTGTACTATAACAGCTGTACTTTAATTGTGTTATGATGTCCAAATTTTCAGTGATTCATTTAATTTTCTAATTGGATTTTATTTTTGATTTTTTATGTACATTTATGAGATTTCAGTTACAAATGATTTTTATATTCATATGTTGCATGTACCAAAAAAAGAATAAGCTATTTTACATATAGAAAAATACAAGTAGAATAGCATGTTTTTACTTTTGTTTAAATTAAATGTCATTTAATTTTTAGTGTTATTGCTAAATTGCTAGAGTAGCTATTTCATGAGAATAAAATAAGAAATAATATAACCAAGAGCAAATTAGACGTACAACACGAATCAGATAATAGTGTCAAATATGCACGAACTTGTATATATGTAAAATTTTATACATCGGAAAATCTATTTCTATAAGACTGGACGGGTATGTGCCGACACTAGGTCCACTGTCTCTGTAGATATGACTACTTGAGCATGTTTAATTTTTTTATCGGAACCCGTTCGAAATTACCCATTTTTTAACCGTATATTCCCATGAATCGTGATGCTATAAACCGTAATCAGATTACATCTCATCAAAATATTGAACAATGAACCATCGGGTTTTGAATCAGAACAGGTGCGGACTGTGTTTAACAAAGTCAAGTATGAAAGTAAGGATAATTATTAATGTACACTTGTTTACATTAATAAGATGGGCATAGTGTATAAGATTTCAAATTTGAGTTTTTTTTTTTATATTATTTTTGTCAGAAATTTTAAGATTTTTTTTTTAAATTTAATTTTTGATACATAAAACCATGAATTTTAAACAAGACAAGACAAGCCAATATTTTTTTTTTTTAGTAAAACATTTGATTTATTTTGTGTTCATGATTATTAAGTATTACATATTATCTTGTGGATGATATCAACATGCAAGTAAGGGTTTGCCTCTTAAATTATGATTAAAACTATTGATTTCATTCGTTTGGTAATCCTTAATTATTTTTAAATTAACATGAAATTTTACGCTTGTAGGTAGGGTGAAATTATAATAGATATATTAAAGTTTATCTTCACTAAGTATTTAATATTGATATTTATCGATGAATTACACATCGACTGAATTGACAAAGTTGTTAGCAGTCAAAAATTTTAATAATAAATATTAATATACACCTATAAAAATAGCATCTTTTATTTATTAAAATTGTAATGATTTTAATTGATATGAAAACATAATATAGTTTTCACTCTTAGGGTTGAAATTGTGGGAAAAAACGTAACCTAAGACCACATGTCCTGGTTATATAGAACAAGACATCTAAGATTTTTATTTCCTTAAGTAAACCGACGTCGTTTTATCTGTTCATCCAAAAACATAAACCTTAGATAACACACATGAATATATATACTCGATATTTAATCAGTTGAAGAGGAAAACCCTTGTCGCTGGTTGCTGTTCTTCGGTTCTTCACTTCATTTCCAGGTATTTATCTTCGAAAATGCTATACTTGTTGCAATTTTATTTCTCTGCTTTTTGCTTCTGTTGCAGCTTCAAGTTGGTTGCTGGTAGCTTCTACTAGGTTTTAATTGGTTCAAATTATGTGGCAGATTTGAATCTAACATGGATGACAATCTTTATGATGAGTTTGGTAATTACATTGGTCCTGAAATTGAGTCGGACCAGGAGAGTGATGGAGAGGAGGAAGATGAGGAGCTTCCAAATAAACCCGAGGATGAAGAGATGGAATCTGATGGTGAGCGAGGAATTAATGGTTCAAATGGATGGGTTACAGCTGTGGATGATGTTGATATGGACAATCAGATTGTTCTTGCTGAGGATAAGAAATATTATCCTACTGCAGAAGAGGTTTATGGTGAAGATGTTGAAACTTTGGTTATGGATGAAGATGAGCAGCCGCTTGAGCAGCCTATTATTAAACCTGTGAGGAATGTTAAGTTTGAGGTTGGGGTTAAGGATTCTTCAACATATGTGTCCAGTCAGTTTCTTGTTGGTCTCATGTCGAATCCTTCTTTGGTTCGTAATGTTGCTCTTGTGGGTCACTTACAACACGGGAAGACGATGTTTATGGATATGTTGATTGAGCAAACACATCATATGCCTACATTTGACTTAAATAGTGAGAAGCATATGAGGTATACAGATACAAGAATTGATGAGCAAGAAAGGAGAATATCAATTAAGGCTGTTCCGATGTCACTTGTCCTTGAGGATAGCAATTCAAAATCATACCTATGTAACATAATGGACACACCTGGTCATGTCAACTTCTCTGATGAAATGACTGCTGCTCTAAGGTTGGCTGATGGCGCTGTATTAATTGTTGATGCAGCTGAAGGAGTGATGGTAAGTAAAAAGAATTGAATCAGATTGTGCTTCTAATTTGTATATGTTGCAGCTGAAGAATATGCTAAAGCATTATGCTCATATATAAATTTACATCAAGTAGTTCTCTTGACTATTTCACTGCTCACTTTATGTTTATGGATATTTATACTGAACTGTAAGATGGTTTAATTTATATGTGGGTTCATTTTGAGTAGTAAGGCAATAGGGTACTCAATTTTTTGATATGCTATAATATATTTGTGGTTTCTGGTTTATGAAATGGATTTGATTCGATTTTGGTAGAGCTGCATGGTTTAGTAATTGGTATGTTGAATATGCAGGTAAACACAGAGCGGGCAATACGCCATGCAATCCAGGAGCGCTTGCCTATTGTGGTTGTGATCAATAAGGTAACCTCTTTATGAACTGGCCTTATCTCTTTTGATCCTTTCCAATTTGACTTATTGTCATTGTTGTTTATTTAAATTTTGGATTGAAGGTTGACCGGCTCATAACAGAACTTAAGTTGCCCCCGAAGGATGCTTACCATAAGCTGAGGCACACTATAGAAGTCATTAATAACCACATAACAGCTGTCTCTTCTACTGCTGGAAGTGTCCAAGTCATTGATCCGATTGCTGGAAATGTTTGTTTTGCAAGTGCTACAGCAGGGTGGTCCTTCACTTTGCAATCATTTGCCAAACTATATCTCAAACTACATGGTATACCATTTGATGCTGACAAGTTTGCAACTCGTCTTTGGGGAGATATTTATTATCATCCAGATATCAGGGCCTTTAAAAAGAAAGCCCCTACAAGTGGAGGGGAAAGATCATTTGTTCAATTTGTATTGGAGCCCCTCTACAAAATATATAGTCAAGTGATTGGAGAACATAAGAAGAGTGTTGAAGCCACTCTTGCTGAGCTTGGTGTTGTTCTCCCCAATGCAGCATATAAATTAAATGTTAGGCCTTTGCTAAGGCTGGCATGTAGTAGAGTTTTTGGTACAGCCTCTGGCTTCACTGATATGCTGGTTCTGCATATACCTTCTGCTAAGAATTCTGCTGCTAAGAAGGTTGACCATATATATACAGGGCCTAAAGATTCTATGCTTTACAAGGCCATGGTGGATTGTGATCCTTCTGGCCCCTTGATGATTAATGTGACCAAATTGTATCCCAAGTCTGATTGTAGTTCCTTTGATGCTTTTGGTCGAGTTTATAGTGGTCAAATTATGACAGGACAGTCTGTGAAAGTGTTGGGAGAAGGTTACTCACCAGATGATGAGGAGGACATGACTATAAAAGAGGTGACTAAACTATGGGTATATCAAGCTCGTTATAGGTTACCCATAGGTATGGCTCCTCCTGGCTCTTGGGTTCTCATTGAAGGTGTTGATGCATCGATTATGAAAACTGCAACACTTTGCAATGTAAACTATAGTTCTGAAGATGTTTACATATTCCGGCCTCTCCAGTTCAATACGCTTCCAGTGGTGAAAACTGCTACTGAACCTTTAAATCCAAGTGAGTTGCCCAAAATGGTGGAGGGTCTTAGGAAGATCAGTAAAAGCTATCCTCTAGCTATTACTAAAGTTGAGGAGTCTGGGGAGCACACTATTCTTGGTACTGGAGAATTATATTTGGATTCTATTATGAAAGACCTTAGAGAGCTGTACTCTGAAGTGGAAGTCAAGGTATGCACTTCGCATATCTAATTGTTGCATAACATAATTTTACTCTGCACCAAACATTTTTACCTCTCTTCTTCTTTCTCTATATTGTTTTACTTTATTTATTTCCCTTTCCTGTTTTCCAATGTATCATTCAAATACAGGTTGCAGATCCAGTCGTTTCGTTTTGTGAAACTGTGGTGGAGTCTTCTTCAATGAAATGTTTTGCTGAAACACCAAACAAGAAGAATAAAATAACCATGGTAAGGGAGTTTTTCTATTTTAATTTATCTATTTTTTGTCTTTGGAGAATCTCTTTTTGTGCACTTAAGGAACATAGTTTATTTAGTTTATAGGAAGTTACTCAAAACACCTTTGTGTCTAGATTGCAGAGCCTTTGGAGAAGGGGCTGGCTGAAGACATTGAAAATGGTGTTGTAAGTATTGATTGGAACCGGAAAGCTCTTGGTGACTTCTTCAAGACAAAATATGACTGGGATTTGCTTGCAGCAAGATCAATTTGGGCATTTGGCCCTGATAAGCAGGTATATTAGGCATTTTATATGTCTGATTAAGCTTTCATTTCATCTTTTTGAAATTATCCTCATTTAGCTTAGCTTAAGTTTTTTGCCACAATATATGTGGATTTTGTAATCATTTCTAGATGAAATGACCAACTTTGCTATTTTTATTTGACAAATTTGAAATCCAGGGACCTAATATTTTATTGGATGACACACTTCCAACTGAAGTTGACAAAGGATTGTTAGGAGCTGTTAAGGATTCCATAGTTCAAGGGTAAGCTGAAATTAATTTGCAGTATTTCTTTCTGTTTTAAGCTAATTCTTGCAATTAATCATTTTTATGTGCTTTGGTTAGTTTCCAGTGGGGTGCACGAGAAGGGCCATTATGTGATGAACCTATCAGGAATGTTAAGTTCAAAATAGTTGATGCTAGGATTGCACCAGAACCACTGCATAGAGGATCTGGTCAGATTATTCCCACAGCTAGACGTGTGGCCTATTCTGCTTTTTTGATGGCAACCCCCCGACTCATGGAACCTGTATACTATGTGGAGGTGAGCATTTTTGCCTTGATATCAAATAATCATGCATATTTCTGGAAGAATATATGCAGTTGGGTATTTGATATTGTGCACTAAGGAACCAAACATGAGCTATGCCGGAAAGCTCATTCACATGTTCCATAATTTTCTCTAAGACCTTCTTAAATTCATGTTTTCCTTAATTCATGTTTTCCTTAATTCATGTTTAAGGTGAATTTACTAGTCCAGTTCTCTTTCTTTTGTTGTATTATGCTATTAAATCTGTAACTTAATCATTTCAGATACAAACACCGATCGATTGTCTTTCTGCAATATATACTGTGTTATCTCGCAGACGTGGCCATGTTACAGCAGATGTTCCTCAGCCTGGGACTCCAGCTTATATTGTGAAGGTTTGATTGCTAAGCTTTACCTGCATTGAAAGACAGTTATGATAGTATTTTGCATTAGTTATTCTTCATGTATTACAATCAAGGGAGAAAATTGCTGGTGATTGCATGCTGAAATTTTAGAAGCATAATTTAAAAGTTGGTATAGCTGCTAAAGTTTAGAACTAGCAGAATAATTTGTTTTATGTTCCAGGATAATTGCAAATTATAACCTGATATCTTCAGGTTTCTCTGGGAAGAGAAAAAAGGAAACTGCACTTGTGTCATTTGTTTGAAGTTTACAAGACACTTGCTCATGCATTTACAGTCAATTGCTTTGAACATTTATTCTATGGCTTACGTTATCCTTTGTTTTATAATTGCATTTCAGGCATTTTTACCTGTAATAGAGTCCTTTGGTTTTGAGACAGACCTGAGGTATCATACTCAGGGCCAAGCATTTTGCCTCTCAGTGTTTGATCATTGGGCTATAGTCCCTGGGGACCCTTTAGACAAGAGCATAGTTCTGCGGCCACTTGAACCAGCACCAATCCAGCACCTTGCTCGTGAATTTATGGTGAAGACAAGGCGTCGAAAGGTATGAACTTTTCTCATTTCAGTTTAGAGTAATAAACCTTCCATCAACCATGGATGATTCTGTGAAATTCATCATTTTTTCTTTGAGATGGCTAATAGAGCTAAACTAAGGGATAGTTATATATTCTTTGAATTCTTTATCTCAGGGAATGAGTGAAGATGTGAGTATAAACAAATTCTTTGATGAGGCTATGGTGGTGGAGCTGGCTCAGCAAGCTGCTGATATTCATCAACAAATGATATGATATGGGTGCTGCAAAATTTTTTCTTGAGTTCTCTGTATCCTACTCTGATAGATACAGAGGTTGTTGCATGTATTATCCAATCTTTACTTGGTAATCTCTCCATCTCTCTTCTAATTTTATCATTTGCCCTATATGTAGAGAAAAATTTTGGATTTAATGTTGTTCCCCTCTAATCACTGGTTTCCAAGTGTATGGCTAGATGCATGTAGTGCAGGTATGGGAAATTAGCGTAATTGGTACTTAATGTAAATGTATCAGTTATCATACTAACTCTTTTCTATCCATCTTAAATTTCATTATTCATCCCTATATTTCAGTAAATAATGTGTTGCTGCTGAAATGGCAATAAAGCTTTTTAGTTAGTTGTTCGTACCTGCCGATATGTATAATCATTGCCATTTCTTGCGTATACTTCTTTTCTTGCCGGAAGAAAGCCCTCTAAGAGCATGCTTGAACCTGTAATTAATTTTACATTTTTGTCATCATATTTAATTGGAATATATGTTGCAGAGCATGTTGGTAATAACATTGATTTTAGATTGTTTCATCTTCTTCAACACATTATAATCAATCACCTAGACTTAATCAAATGGTCAAGGTAAACAATCTATCCAAAGTTCATGAAAAATTTTCATTTTTTGAATCTTATCCTAGTTTGTTATTATACTTTGGAGTGGAATGTGCTCAAAATATGAGCAGGATGCCAAGACAAAATTAGTATAAGCAACGGGATAAGTTGCTAGATATAATCTGAGTGTTGATAGTATTAGTTTGTGGCTGAACTTCCATTTGGAGGTTGGTTTTTTTTGTTTGTTTGTTTGTTTGTTTTCTATGGCTACAAATTCCTGTTGGGATTAAAATAACATTGGCTATTTTTTTTGGCAATTCCTATCTATAGAAATTAGGAACAGTTGAAGGAATGATTTGGCTATATAAGAAAGCCAACTTCTCAATTATAATTGTCCCAGAGCTTGTTCTCATTTGCAGTATATTAGGCAATTTTTTCATCTTCTCTTTTGTAATATTTCTTCAGCCGAGGACGTAGGCAAATAATGGCAGCATCTTGTTAAATGCTCTCTCTATATTTTATTTATTTAATAATTCATTTACGTTATTTGATGGAAAAAGCTTAATTTACACATTGTTTTCATAATGGACTTCACATAACACTTATTTTTGGTAGTTTTGAGTATAAATTTGTGATAATCTTTTTAGCATGAATCTAACAATGTAGAAGGATTTCGGACACCATCTACTCTTGTCCTGCAACCTCCTTTACCTAAAAATCCTATACAACATAAATACGATAATTAAGCCACGTGCTCCCACACTTATCTAATAAATCCAAAACTCTACCATGAAATTAAAGAAGCAATAAATGATACAATAATGAAATCCACCCAAACCCATTAACAAAAGGGCAAAGAATAAGAAAGAAAGATGCAACCTTGAAGGGAAGACAAAGCTCTTATTACAAGTACACACTACATTCAATTATTGTCCTTTTTTCCTCATTTCCTTCTCACCCAATTCTACATTTCTTTTTTCAGGCCCTCTTTATATTTACAGCCATCTGCAGGTTTATTATGGTGCTGGTTTTAAATTTACTGCATGGTAATTTTTGAATTGAATTAAATTGCTATATTACCATTTTTATATAAACAGTACATTCTTTAATATATGTAGACCTCATTAAATGTTAGGGAAAATAAGACAAAGTCAAGTCATAGCTTACTTCCCCTTCATCATTTCAACAATGGTGGGCAATACAAATAACAAAATGCCAAATTTCTGTAACTCAAAGTTCAGTCAGCCATCACTTGCACCAAACCATTTCCCACTTCAAGAATCAATATCAAAATAAAATGCATTTCCATTTTCCTTTAAAAACAATTATTTGATAAGACAAATATATGATTATCCGTTCATAAAGATTAATTTTTTCAAAGTTCATGCATACCCTTCTCAACTATGCTAGTGTTTAGCATTGTTTAAAAGTAATTTTTATGCACTTTCTAACTTAAAATCTAATTATTTTATGTTAATTTATCCATTTTCCTATAAAAACAATAAGAAATCAAGATAATTTGTGTGCATCCACTGTTTTTTTCCAGTGAGAGGGTACCCTACACATGTGGTCTCTTGCATATTGAAATGGGTAGTGGTCCAAATCCAATTAAACATTATAATTGGAGTGAGACCCATCAAATTAGAAACAATTGATTATTCAAATCATTTATGTTATAAGCATAAATTATACATATATAGATTAGTTCCCAGACTCTGCTACTCTTATATTTTGGTTATTTCTATTTACACTAAATATGTCAATTGAATTATTGATTAATAACTTAAATGTGCTATTTGCACTAAATTTGAATGCTGAATAGGTCAAAAGCTTCATACAATCATCTGTTGATGTGGCAACTTTGATGGGTCCTCTTCTTCTCCACTTCAAATTGGGTGCAAAGTAGCATGAGACTGTTACTCTGTACTTTATGCAACTATCTTTATACAGCTCTTATTTTCTTCCAATTTGTTTTTTTCTAAAAAAAATTATCACAAATACCTTAAAAAAAAAAAAACACAATTTGAAGCAAATATATACTCTCTGCCCAAAACAAGTGTCTCATTTATTTTTTTTTATTATCAAATTTTATATATATATATATAATCACAAAAGTGGGAAGATACTCATAAAAAATATCTCCTAACCAAAATTAGTAACTTAGAAAGAATAAATACCCAAATTGCAAAGTCAACAAATAAGTCAAATACTAGATTATAGCATACCTCCTACATATAATACAATATTTTTATAATTATTATATCCGATAAAAATATATTTAAAATTAAAACAATATAAATAAATTAACTTTTTTTGTTAAAAAAAAAATTAATATCCCATAACGTGGCATGTTTGGTTTTTTACGTATTACAGAAATTATAAAACATGTATATCTCTAATTAATTTAATTTGCCAATAAAAAAATATAAATATTCTCTACTTTAAAACGTTTTTTCTCATTTAAAATCATATTGATGCTCTAAATGAATTTTAATTTGATAATTAAATAAAAACTTGATTAAAAAGAAATAATTACAATAAAAGAAATAAAAAATTTGTATAATAACTCCTCAAAACAACTCTAATTTGAAGTATACCCTTTTCAATCGATCCTATTCTACAATTTTTTTTTTCAATAAATTCAACATTGAATTGTAAACTATTTATCTTTATTATGGACACACCTAATTATAAAAGATTTTCCATTACAAGTTAAATTTTTTAAAAATTAGAAACATAATTATTATAAATATTAAATTAAAAATATAATGCAATGAAGGAAAGTAGAAGTTTGTCTAGTCCTTGTATGGCAAATATATATACATATATATAACCTATTAGTATGGACATTAGATCTCTCATATCTTTTATTAATGATCCCATCAAATCAAATTAAGCAACATTTTCAGACTACCCTATCATCATTGCCCATTTCTTCCCAAAAAATTACAGAAAATATAATTAATTAAGCAAAATCACTAATTAAATATAATTATGATTTATAATAAATAATAATAATATAAACAATTCACACCAAAAATGAAAAAAACATTTCTAATATTTGTTTTTTTCTCATTTTTTTCTTCACATGTGAAAGCATATCCAAACCAAAACCCACACAAGAACACAAAAAAAATAAAATTGAAAACCATATGATATGATATGATAATCCTATATAGAGTGTTGAAACACCATAATTAATTAAATATAATAGTAAAAAAAGAGAAAAATTTACCAACATAATTCATTTTTATGCTGTTTTTTCTATTGGAAGCTAGAACCTGGAGTGTAAATAGCAAGATCAGGCCACCCATTACTATTTCCCCAATCACCACTTTGAAAATAACTCTCACCGGCACCACTACCACCACCTCGGCTGCCGCCTCCACTATCATCATTATGATTCCCATGTAAATCAAGACCTGGGTTTTGACCTGAACCAGCATTCAAACCTGTATTTAAGTCCTCACCAAACCCACCCATTTGTACCATTTTCAAACCCGACCCATGTGGATTCAACCCATCAAAAATACTTCCAAATTGCCCATTTGATGCCAAAAGAGAGCTAAAGCTTCCACCCATATCCAGTATCTTCCGTTCTTGATCGGCTTCCAACCCATAAATACGGGTCGGATCAACCAAATCCGAGTTCCCATTACCCATCAACTGTGACGACGCCGATGTTGCCGTTGCCGTAACCGCCGCAGTCGTCGTTGAAGTAGACGACGACGATGCCTCTGGAACCCGACGGCTAAGACGAGACGGTTCAGTATTAGGATCCGGGTTTGCACGTTTCGAGTTAGAAGAACGTTTACTATTTTTCCGACTACCACCACCGACGGGAATATTTCTTAAAGCACCACCTTTCGTCCAATATCTTCTGCAATTTTTGCAAAAATGGCGAGGCTGAGAAAGATTATAGTTGTTGTAGTAGCAAAATTTGGTGTTAGTCGAATCACAGCGAGGACACTTGAGCTGTTCTTGCTCTGGAAATGGAGGTTTAATTGGCTGAAATGCAGTTGATGGGTCTTGCATGATTTTTTCTTTTACCAGATGATGAAAATCGACAAAACAATAAATGGGTTTTGAAAAAAATTGACCAAACTTAAGTGGGGATTGGTTTCAATAATCGAAAATATTAAAACTTTTAATTTGATATGATCAGTTCTGAACTGGGTTTTGAAGATTTTAAGGCTTAAAAATAAGAACTGTGAAGTGGCGAAAAGGGAAAATAGATAGTATTAGTAACCCTATAGACGACAAAAAGATTGGATTTCTTTTAAACCCAGTCATGTGGTTTTTCTTCTTCCTAAAAAAATCTCTGCAACTACCAAAAAACAGAGAGTTTGAAGAAAAAAAATTGAAACAAAATCGAACTGAAAACTTACTTTATGTTCTTAATGATTTTGAAGCAAAAATAGAAGAAGAAAAAGCCAAATACTTTCTTTCTTGTAAGTTGGGTTTGGGTTATGGGAATAGAGATTTGTAGAACACAGAAGAAAGAAAAAAAAAGATAATTTAGAAGTTGAAAATGAAAATGTTTGAAGAAGAAGAAGAAGAAGAAGAAGAAGAAGAGTATCTGTGCGTTTGTGTTTACGCGTGAGAGCGACTACTGATAAAATATAGAGAGAGAGAAGAGAGAGAAAGAGAGCTTAAGCTTTAAGTAGACAATGAATAAACATGTAATTAATTAAAATAATTAACTCACTTTTTTGATTAAAATATTGTATTAACGACAATAATTCTTGTGCTTATATGATATTTTTTTCTTAATAAAACCACACTTTAAAAAAAAAAAAGTTTTTGGAATTTAATATATTATAGTTGGCATATAGAATTAGATGAATTGTCAATTGCATGATGAAAGTATTGTAATTAAACACTTTAGTGTCTAGTAGGATTATTAGATTTATTAATTGCATAAATATAAAATTAAAAAGTGTAATGATTTACAATTAAAATTTTGGTTGCCATTAATTGTTTTTAATAAATTAAGTAGCTGACCTATTTTTTAATCTTGGTGATAAATACCTTTTATGTCCAACAATTTTATAATACTACTATATTAATTTGTTTTGAAATAATATTATTTTTACCATAAATAATTAGAACCATTAATCTACTAACAACTTATTTTAATTTGAACCACATATATTTGTAATTTGTTCCTTATCAAAGACTTAACTAAATAAAAGTACTTATTTATTTTCTATACAAAATTTTGATCCTTTGTTATTTTGTCTTATATATGATAAAACATTTTAAGCATAAATCTAATGGAAGTCCACAGATATTTTCCAATATTGGTCTCTTCAAATTTTTAATTTTATTTAATTTTTAATTTTATTTTATTCTTCTACCTGTTGGATTATGTTTTTCTAAATTTGTCTTACTAATATTCTTATTACTAGATTATACCTTAACGTAAACCAGTTTAATTTATTAATTATATAAAATAATATATATTCGATAGAAAAATTGTCATTCATTAGTCTCTTTTAAAAAATAACTAATATGTTTTTATATGATAATACGATTAATTTAATAAATTAAAAGATCACATCCTCACTTTTTAAAATATTTTTTCTTAATTTTTTGTTTAGTAAAAAAACATTTTTATTCACTATATTGATAAAAATGAAAATAAAATAAAAATGTGATATTGTTTTATATCATTTCTATAGTTTTTTCTAAAAAAATTTAAATAGGGATGAATTGAATTGTAATTCTTGTGGTGTAATTAGGTTGTGGTTTAATTAGTTTTTATGTATTATAAAAATTATGGAAAGTGAAAAGTGATTACTATTATCTCTTACGCTATTATGAGGTTGATAATGTTATTTTAGTTCGTTAATAACTTTTAATATTGTTTAAAAAAATAAACATAAAAAGGGCCTAAGTTTAAAGATTTACAATCCAAGTACTCGTTAGGCAAAATTTTGAACCAAAATTTGGCAAAAAAAAAATCCTGAACCAAAAGGTTTTGTTTGAAGTTCCACTAATTACATAATTAAACCCTCTAAAATGACATCAATTAAAATGACATAAATTAAGCCAAAATTATGTAATTAAGCAATGCCGGAATAAGCGACTAACTAGTGAGAACCAAAGCCACAAAGGGCACAAAATGACAAAAACTCTCTGCGTGCAAATAAAGCAAAGGAAAGCAAAAGAGAGCATCATGTAGATTCCAAAAGAAAATCAAGGCCGTCATTTTTAGTAGTGCTAAAATCATAACCATCCATTTGTCAAATCACGCGATAAAAAAGGATGTGTGTATGAATCATTAGCGTTTAGTTGCGGTCACCAAATGAACCAATGTCACGGGCAATACGTGGCAGCACCCCCATGAGTAATTTAACCACTATTGTCCAATGCTTAGGTGACATTAAAATCATATCACCCGTAATAACAAAAAGGCCACTAATTTTAATTCTAAAAAAATAAAGGGGCTTTAAAGAAATAGCACAAATTTTATAGTGAAATTAAGTGAATAGCACATATTTCTAAAAATTAAAAAAATAGCATATATTTTATAAAAAATCCAAAACTGCCCCTGGTATATATATAAGTATATATAGAATATATATGCTTTGAGTATATATACAAGTATATATAGACTATATATACTCGAGGTATATATACAAGTATATATAGACTATATATACTCGAGTATATATACTAGTATATATAGACTATATATACTCAGTATGTATTATAATTTGTAAAATCCATTACT